>PVKU01007998.1:0-62818 GCA_004027475.1 Anoura caudifer
GAGGTTCTTCCCTTTCTAGGGGCCTCCGTTGTCTCATGAGCGTTGGTGGTATGCCTACGTTGGTGACTGCCCAATATTCACAGCTTACTGCTGGCACATGCAAGTACTGGGGCCAGAGAGTTATTTTAAACATCTGACTCCTGGTTTCTTTGGACACAAAATTTCCTTAGAAACTTAGTAGGCTTTTGATCTAGTCAATTCTATGTCAGTAACTCTACCCAACGTTCTAGCCTGTACATGCCAGTCTCGCTACTTATTGGCAGCTACATGAGGCCATCACACGTGGCTGGGGAGGCTATCTGGAGTCTGACCTTTGCCGTAAGGACTAAGACTTAGCAGGCTTTTGACTCCCAGAGACCTTTTTTTTTTTTTTTTTTTTTTTTGGCCTTATTTTCTTTGAAGCCTAGAAATAGTTGTCTTCAACATTCCTTCAAGGATTCAAATTTATGGACATTCCTTCATGTTTTTTCTGTCAAAAAAAACCTGCCAATTCTTGTTTAAGCTTATCTCTTTCTCATCATATTTGTCTTAAAAGAGCAGCAATAGCATTCAACATACAAGATCATGTTGATTCTTTCTCATTACCTCCCCTAGAGCGACAGGCTTTGTGAGCAGGTGTGTGCTTTCCATGTTATCACTGGTGACAGTTTTAGCAAATGTTTGAAAATGCAGAATAGAGCTCTCCAGCCTCATAGCTCAGTCTCCTTGTCATCTGTGGCTCAAACACCTAGCATTAGCTCAATGCCCCATATTTTGTTTTTTGTCATGGTAACACCCAACTTCAAGTGTCAATTTCTGCATCCACGGGGACTTATTGCTGCAACACACAACTTCAACACTGAATAGCTTAAACAATACAAGTTTATTTTTTACTCATGTCACAGAGCAATGTTCTGAAATTGTGCTCCATGGACTTTTGCAGGGGAGAATGGGTGACCTGTAAGGTCAAAACTTTTTTCTTAGTAATTAGTAAACGTTATACACCTTTTTCAGTATGTTGCCATTTGCACTATTGGTTTTTAAAAAAAGCAGTGATGAATAAAACCAAAGCAGTGGCATCAAACATATGGACAACAGTGCAGTGATTGCTGAGGGAGAGGCATATAAGGGACTAAATGGTAATGGGAAAAAATACAATAAAGGTTAAATTAAAAAATAGCCATAAAATAAAATTAAAACTTTCAAAAAAAACTGTTACAGTAGTGGTTACTGTCTTCTTCATTGACGCTTCATTTGACACAGTCAAAACATTATCAGTTTCTTTTAAAATATGCACTTCATAAAAGAAAAATACTTCTTTCAATAAATCTTAAATCTTATAGTTTGAGTGCAAATCTTTTTCATATTGTACATGAAAAAAATTCAAATTATGCATGAAGCACTTCTGCTGCGCACCAAAGTGTGACAGTTGTCTTGAGGGAAAGCCCTTGTTTCTGTTGTGTGAATTTCAAGCTGAACTTGACTTATTTTTTCCTGGAGAACAATTTCTGCTTTAGAGAACAGACAACTCAGAGTTGGCTATTAGGAAGAATTTTCCTCAAAAATTAACAAAGTGAGCCAATTATTTCAAAGACAATATTGTCGGCATGTATAGCAAATGTTAAAATTCAAGGTTTTGAGTGAAAAATTAGAATTCTGGAACACTTGTTTGTGCCACTATGAGCTTGAAGGCTTTCCAGTGTATAAAGACATTTCTGATGAGGTTGGTGGTACTATTGATGTTATATAATGAATGTCTTAACATTTAGAAATTATGAATTTTTAGTAAAATGCAATGAATCAATGTTTTCCAAATGAACAATGCTTAGTATTACAAAATTATATATTGGTAAACTATCCATTTAAAGTGTAAGCTAGAGCCATGGATTTTAATGTAACAGAAAATTAAAAGTTCACCGATATGATTTCAGGTTCTGTTTTGTAACAAAACTTTAAGAAACAAGCTTTTGTGTAGTATCAAAGAAAACTATGCAAAATCATCTTAAAATACTCCTCCCTTTTCAACTACTTATCTGCATAAGGCTAAATTTCCTTCATTTGCAGAAGCAGATATAAATATCTAGTTATATTAAGTGAGCATTAAAAAGATTGCAAAAATGTAAATAATGCTACTCTTGTCACTATTTTTTTGTTTTTGAAATTACAGCTATTTTTAATATGGGAAGTTCTTGACAATTTTTCTTCCCTCACAAAGATTATTCTCATCATTTCCTATTAATTTCTACTTGGTATTTGCTTATTTTATAAATATGTGTCTTCTTTTTCTGTAATTATTATTTATTGAGCCTCTACTCTGAATTGGCCATGACAAGGTAATTTACTTTTATGTTTAAAGTAATACTTAAAATAATTCTATGAGGTAGTGTTGCTATCCCCATTTAACAGAAGAGGAAATCTCAGTGCAAGATGGTAAGGTAACTGACCCAACATCCTCTCAGATCAGAATTCACACCTACCCCAGGCTGGTGTGGCTCAGTGAACTGAGTACTAGCCTGAGAACCAAAGGATCACTGGTTTGATTCCCAGTCAAGGCACATTCCTCAGTTGCAGGCAAGACCCCTAGTGGGAGTATGCAAGAGACAACCACACATTGGTGTTTCTCTTCCTCTCTTTCTCCTTCCCTTTCCCTTCCTCTTTAAAAAAAAAGAATTCACATCTAGATTTATCCAATTTCACTGTCTCTGTTCTTGCTACTCTCTTATACTCTGGTATAGAAAAGTGTCCCAAATCAAAGTGTGGTCATCTGATTTTATATTAGATTCTATTGGATTTTATAGATTCTCTACTCTAACTCAGATTGTTTGGAATGTTAGGGTTTTAGGAAATCTTTGGAACTGAATTTAGATCATGTTCTTTACTCAGATGCATACAGGAGAATTTTCTCACTAGAAAATGTCTTGGCTGAAATATCATAGTTATTTAATAATCACACTCAATCTCTTTACTAGAGTATGTTGTCTATTTTTGTAGTCTCCAAGTGTCAGCTTGCAAATTGCCTTGTCAGGTTCTTTGATGTTTAGTTGTAAAAAAATAAAAATAAAAAAATGAAAAGGTATATCTGTCCCATACTTTCTAGCAAGTCTAGTATCAACCACTCCAGTAATTTCAATCTTTGCAAGAGATAAATTTATCACCACCTCTCTTTTTTATTTGCTGCCACCTTACCTTTTAAGGATCTCATCACCCTCAGGAACTGTTGCAATAAATATGAAACATATTTCACCTGCCTTTTATCTTTCTTTCTATTTGCTTCATTCCAAGTCTTCCCACTCATTGCTGACTGATGGAGTAACTCCCATCATTCAAAGTTAGCTACCCCTCAGGTAGCTACCGAATTGAGTAAAAATTCTGACTTGGATTGTACTCAAAGCCTCTTCCTATGCCTTGGCATTTCTTCCTCTACTGCCTTGTACTTTCCATAAACGCTTACTGGACTGGACCACTCTTTCTCTAACCTGTACTGTACTCTTTCAGCCCAAGCCTTACCTGCCCATGCCTTCTCTTTTGTCATCAATGTTCTCTTGATCCTATTTATTCCTAATTATTGCTTTTGATTTTTGAGTGTCTAACTGAATCCCTAGCTTTTCCCAAAGCTTCACCAGATTATTATATATCATCTTTCTTTCTCTGAAATCATTTTCTATTTGTATCTTTCTTAGAGCCTCCATTACGCTACATTTCACCTCATCTGTTTGTGTCCTTGGCTTGCTGTGAAATTAGACTCAGAACTTCCTTGAACAAAGAAATCCTGCTTTACTCATCTTGATTTTAATAATGCCTTATGTATAAAACAGTGCTCATTCTGTACAATGACATGTCAGTATGCTTTCTATCCTTCAAAATTTACTAATTATCCCATATAGGTAGAATATTCTATAAGAATGAACATCATATAGAAAGCAAATGATATTCTAAATTATTATTCAGTTGCCACTACTCTTAGGACATAAACTTTACTGTCCACATGTGGACTACACTTTCATTATATTTATTCTCCAAATGACTTGTACACATAAGACTTCTTACTTAGTTTGGGACCATTTCTTACATGTTAGTCTATTCAAAAAGGTCATGAAGAGACAAAAATTGTCTTCTTTCTTTAACTTGAAGGTAACCCATTATTCTATTTGGTCTTAGCATCTGTGATATGGACTTCAGGAGAGCCCATAGTTAACTGTATAACCAGAAGAGATGATGGATTTATACATCAATATCCAAAGACATGAAACTCCTAGGAAACACTGGCTCTCATTGAAACCCAAGATCCAATTTGATGTTCAGAATGAAGAGATTCTGGAGAACTGTGTGGAAACTTGCTTTGAAGTGGACATAGCAAAAAGAACTGTAATAGATTTTTAGGAGGCTCAGTGTTTCAGGAGGAGAAAGAACAATAATCAAATGATTTGCTTATCTGAGTGTAGGAAAGATCTCCCCAATAATTCCCCATAAGATATCAGGGGCCATAGTGTTATTCAATTTAGCAAGTGAAAACTGAAGACACTAATTATACTCAAGAATCACAGCTCTGTTAGTGGTGATTACTCTTCATAGACAATATGTTCAGGACTGGACTCCAGTCTTCTCAAGACTACATCTTAAGTAGTTCTTGGATCCTGATCTGCTCCCTCTGGCAGGAACAAATTGTCTGCTATTCCTGGAAGTGCTCAAGCATCTTTACAAATCAGAGTCCATGTTTGCTGCCTCTTGGACATTGGAGCTTTTCACCCTTCCCTTGACTTCTGATCCAATCTGCAGATAAAACTCTTCCCAGTACAAGTGGCCGTTGAGATGGACATTTTTTAAGGAACTGCTGCTGAAACCACAGTGACGTGCACTTATGAAACCTTCTGAAGGACAATTAAATTAAATAAAATTCAATTGACTTAAATCAATACTTTCTGAATTAGAGTGTCTAAATGGTACCACAAGGTAATAGATATACTTTCTGTAGTCCTCAATGATTTAGAGATAGAGTGATTATCTACGGCATACATAATCTCAATCAACTAAGATAAAACTAACATTTCTATCCAAATTCCAAAGATATCTAGCATTGCTAAAAGAAACAACAGATGTATATGTCTAAGTAGGACATTTAATTTCTCAGTCTAAATCAACTACTTTACCAAAAAGTAGTTGATTTAAATATAAAGCTAAGACTTTACATTTGTGTAACTAAAAAACCCACAGCAGTGGATTTTGCCTAAGAGTGGGACACTTAGATGTAAATTTAAACTTCCATTCTGTAAGAATCAAATGACTTCAAAAAATATAAAAATTGTATTATTTAAAAACCTTTCAAAACTTACCAAAAAAAGGATGGCTAATAATAGGAAGAATGCCTACTTAGAAAGAAAGCTAAAAACACAAAAGAAGCTACAAAAGCTTCTTTCCGGGAACACTACATGTACACTACAAAAGTGTGTTTGTTCCCAATCTCATTTCTTTCTTTTTTACAGAAGTCATTATTCCAGGTATTTGGTATTTATCACTATGTGCATGCATTTATATTTAACTATATATGCTTGAATTAAAAACTATAAAATTATTTTTAATTGTTTTAAACTTGGTGTTTAAAAACATATACCAAACATCCTTCCATACCTTGCTTTCTGTTTGACATTGTGAGTTTTATATTTTTAATCTATGTCCATAAAAAGATGTCTTTTTTATTGCTGTTCAAGTACAGTTGTTTCCATTCTCCCTCCACCATTCTCCCCCACCCCACTGACCCCCACCTCATTTTTTAATTGAATTATTTGAGTTCTTTATATATTTTCGAGATCAAATCCTTTTCTGAGTTATCATTGGCAAATGTATTTTCCCGTGCAGCTTGTTCCCTTTTCATTTTGCTGATGTTTTCTTTATCTGGGCAGAAGCTTTTTATCTTGAAATCCCATTTGTTTATTCTTTCATTTACATACCTTGCTCTAGGGTAAAAACATTGCTGCATGGAATATCTGAGATTTCCCTGCCTATGTTCTCCTCTAGGACTTTTATTGTGTCATGACTTGTATTTAAGTCTTCCATCTATCTTGGGTTTATTTTTGTGTATGGTGTAAGTTGGTGGTTGAGTTTCATTTTTTTTTTTTTTTTTTTGCATATAGCTGTCCAGATCTCTAAACACCATTTCTTGAAGAGTCTATTTTTACTCCATTTTATACTTCTGTCCCTTTTGTCAAATATCAATTGACGATAGAGACATGGGTTTATTTCTTGGCTGTCTATTCTGTTCTATTGATCTGTGTCTATTCTTATGCAAGTACCAGACTGTTTTGATTACTGTGGCCTTGTAATATAGCTTGGTATCAGATGGTGTGTATCCCATCTACTTTGTTCTCCTTTCTCAAAATTGCTGATGCTATTTGGGGTCATTTATGGTTCCATATAAATTTTTGAAATGTTTGCTCTATATCTGTGAAATACATCATTGGCAGTTTAATAGGAATTGCATTTAACTTATAAATTGCTTTGGGTAGTATGGACATTTTGATGATGTTAATTCTTCCAATCCATGAACATGGTATATGCTTCCATCATTTGTGTCTTCCTTAATTTCTTTCCTCACTGTTGTGTAGTTTTCTGAATATAGGTATTTTACCTCTTTGGTTAGGTTTATTCCTAGGTACTTTATTTTTATTGTTGCTATAGCAAATGAGATATTTTTCCTGATATTTCATTGTTGGCGTACAAAAATGCCTTCAATTTCTGAACATTGACTTTGTATCCCACTATTTTGCCAAATTTCTTATGAAGTAGAATAGTTTTTTGGTAGATTCTATAGGGTTTTCTACGTACGCTATCATGTCATCTGCAAACAATGACAGTTTTACTTCCTCCTTTCCAAATTTGATGCCTTTTATTTCTTTATGTTGTCTGATCACTCTGGCTAGTACTTTCTGTACTATGTTGAAAAAAAGTGGTAAGAGCAGACATCCTTGTCTTGTTCCTGATCTTAGTGGGAAAACTTTTAGGTTTTGCCCTTTGAGTATGAATGTTGGCTGTGGGCTCCTTGAATATGGCCTTTATTATGTTGAGGAATGCTCCTCTACTCCCACTTTGGTGAGTGTTCTTATCGTAAATGGGTGCTGTACCTTATCAAATGCCTTTTTTGCTTCTATTGATATGATTGTGTGATTTTTGTCTTTCCTTTTGCTCATGTGATGTATTATGTTTGTTGATTTGCTAACATTGTACCATCCTTGTATCTCTGGGATGAATCCCACCTGATCATGGTGTATGATCTTTTTAATGTATTATTGGACGCAATTTGCCAATATTTTGTGGAGGATTTTAGCGTCTATGTTCATCAGTGACATTGGCCTGTTGTTTTCTTTCTTTGTTGTGTCTTTATCTAGTTTTGGGATTAGGATGATGCTGGCTTCATAAAAAGAGTTTGGGAGTCTTCCCTCTTCTTGGATTTTTTGGAATAGCCTCAGAAGGATAGAGGTTATCTCTTCCTTAAATGTTTTGTAAAATTATCCTGTGAAACCATCCAGTCCAGGGATTTTGCATGCTGGAAGTTTTTTGATTACTGCTTTGGTTTCACTAGCAGTCTGTTCAGGCTTTTTGCTTCTTCTTCATTCAGTTTTGAAAAATGATTACATTATAAATAAGTGACCATTTATTTTCTCTGTTGATAGACAGATAGATTGGTTTTAATTTTTGTTGTTTATCAATAAAAAGTAATCTCTTTTCTATTATTTAACTATCAAAAGTCAAAAAAAATTTTGACGTACAGTCTCATAGTTAACCCTGTTACTCTAATGAGCATAAACAATGATTCACTTATATTTTCATGTTTATTTATTAAGTACTTGGTAGGTACTTTGCTTATTTTTCCACTGGATTTTTGTCTTTTATGAATTTGCAAAATTAATTATGTAATAAAAATAAAACACTTTGTCAAATAGGTATAATTGTTATTTTCATTTTATTATTTGATATCTTGGCTTTTATTATTACAACACATATACAACACAAATCTGTAGAGCTGAATGAACTATCACAGGTAATATCACTGTAACACACTAGTCAAGAATTGAGGACATTGGTCACATCCAGGCACCTCTTCATGCTCTGCCATTACCACTGTCTTTCTTTTCCTTAGGGAAATTACTAATTTGACTGCTAAGTCTATATATAGTTGGTTTTGCCTGTTTTTGGACACCATAGAGTAAGACATACTTTTCTGTCTTTTTCTTTTATTCAATATTATGTTTATGAGATTCAGTTTATCCATGTTCATTTTTATATAGTTTCTATTGTTTGAATATACCTGCCTCTGTTTGTTTGTAATGAATTTTGTGTGTTCCCAGTCATGAGTACTATAAAAATATTTCAGTGAATATAACTTCATTCACTTCCTGGACATGTGCACACTTTTTGGGGGGTATATACACTTAGTCTTCAAGTAGCTTGATCATACACTATATACATATTCAACTCCAGTAGATAATGCCAAAATGTTTCTCAAAGTTATTGAGCTATTTTTCAATCACTCTAATATTATGCTTCTAAATTTCAGATTCCACTTTACCCCAAAAAAGAAATGTTTAGGCATAAATCTAACAAAATATGTATAATGTCTATACAAAGAAAACTACAAAATTCTGATGAAATCAAACATAAACCAAATAGAGATATATTCCATGTTTATTGATAGGAAGATGCACTATTGTAAAGATGTCAGTTCTCAAATTAATCTGTACATTCAACAAAATCTTAATCAAAATCTCAGCAAGTTATTTTATGAATATTGACAAATTGAATATAAAGTTTGTATAAGGACAGCCAATACAATAATGAAGGACAAGTATGAAGTCAGAGGGTTGGCACTACCCAAATTCTAACTTACTATAAAGCTACAGTAATCAAGACACTGTAGTATTGGTCAATGGAAAATAAAAAAGAACCCAAATATAGAGCTACACCAATTTAATTAACTTATTTTTGACAAAGAAACAGTAGGTAGAGCATCTTCAACAAATAGTTCTGGGACAACTGGATATCCACATGCAAAAAAAGAAAAGAATCTAGACTCTGATCTTATACCCTTTGCAAAAATTAACTCAAAATTCATCATACACCAAAATGTAAATTGAAAACCTATAAAAGTCCTAGAAGGTAACATAGGATAAAGTGTAGATGACTTGGGTTTGGTGATATCTTTTTTAGGTATACCACAAAAAGCATGATCCATAAGGGAAATAATTCATAAACTGGGCTTCATTAAAATTTTTAAAAATACTTTGTTATGCAAAAGACACTGTCAAGATAATTAAAGACAAACCACAGAATGGAAGATATATTTACAAAAAACATATCTGATAAATGACTGTTATCCAAAATATACAAAGAACTCTTGAAACTTAATAAAAAAATGAATGGCCTAATTAAAAAATAGGCAAAAGATCTTAAAAGACACCTCACAAAAGGACATACAAATGACAAATAAGTACTTGAAAAGATAGTCATCATATACCACTACGAAATTGCAAATTAAAACAACAATGAGAAACAACGACACATTTTTTTGAAAGGCAAAAAGCCAAAATTCTTACAAACACCAAATGCTGGTGAAGTTGTGAAACAACAAGAACTCTCATTCATTGTGCATGGGAATGCAAAGTGGTACACCACTTTGGAAGACAGTGTGGCAATTTCTTACAAAACTAATCATGTTCTTTAACATATGATCCAGTAATCACATTCCTTGGTATAAGCACTGAAAAGTTAGAAATTTATGTCCACACAAAAACCTGCACAGGAGCCCTGGCTGGTGTAGCTCAGTGAATTGAGTGTGGGCCTATACACCAAAGGGTCTCTGGTTCGATTCCCAGTCAGGGCACATGACTAGGTTACAGGTCAGGTCCCCAGTAGGGGGTGCAAGATAGGCAAACACACATTGATGTTTCTCTCCATATCTTTCTCCCTTCCTTCCTCTGTCTCTAAAAATAAAATAAACAAAATCTTTAAAAAAACTGGCACAGAATTGTTTATGGCAGCATTATTTATAATTGCCAAAACTTGGAAGCAACCAAGAAGTAGGTGAGTGTATAAATAAACCATGGTACATCCAGACATTTGAATATTCATTTTAATGTTAAAAATTGAGTTATTTAACAATGAATATACATGGAGGAACTTTAAATGCACATTACTAAGTGAAAGAAGTCAATATGAAAAAGTTGCACACCGTATGAGTCCGCCTACGTGCATGACCTCTAGAAAAGGCGAAAGTGCAGAAACAAGGAAAAGATCAGTGGTTGCCAAGCTACCGAGGGTGCAGGAATGGATGAATAGTGAGAGCAGAGAGGATTTTTAGAGCATTGAAACTATTCTAACTCTCATGTACCATGAGAGTCGATATATAAATGTATTATACATTTATAAATAATACATAATATGTGTCATATGTGTGTTAAATATTTATCAAAATGCATACGTTGTGCAATATCAAGAGTGAACCATAATGTAAAGTATGGACTTCGGGTGATAATGATGTGTCAACATAGGCTTATCAGTTGTAGCAAATATAGCATTCTGATGATATGGGGTGCGGATCGTAGGGGACACTGTAGGTAAGAGGAGAACAAGGAATATATGGGAACTCTGTGCTTTCTGCTTAATTTTGCTGTCAACCTAAAGCTTCCCTAAAAGATAAAATCTAACTTTATAAAATCTATTGATTCTTCTCAAAAGAGAACTATAAGAAACCACTGGCAACATTTTCAGGTGTATGGGGATTTTGTTTAAATTGCAAATAAAACTACTAAGTAAGGTTGATTGACAGTTTTATGCATTTAGTATAGTATTTTCTTCCACCAGCAGGTAATTCACACCTTGAATTGTATTATCAGCTGGAAATATCAACTCTTTGTAACCTTACATTAGCACCTCACTCTCTGCAATCTGCCCTTCACCAAAATCAGTCACTCAGCCTATCACCTATTCCTCAAACATATTGAGACTCCACTCTCGTGAGAACTCTACACTTTCTATCAATTATTTCAACTTCATTTTGACCTACTTTTAACTATTTAATATGTCATTTTAACCATTGTCTCTTCAAATGTCCTCAATTCCTTTTTTTTTTTTTTTTTTTTTTTTTTTTTTTTTTTTTTTTTTTTTTTTTTTTTGTTCTTCTTACTCTGACAAGTTTTCTCTTGGCCTTCATTAACTGTTGCCAATAGAATCATCCCATTAGAGTCATCCCATTAGAGTTAATATTTCTATGTATTTTACTAATAGTCTCTAGTTCTCATTGTATGCACTGGCTAGTTCTTATCTTTTTCACTTCCCCCAAATTTAACTTGACTTCATCTTCTCCAATGCTCAGAAACTAACCTACGTTTCTTCTTAAAATCATAAAGAATATAGACACCATCAGATGTGATTTTTCAATCTCTTGTCCTCAATTCTGTAATCATGCTGGCATGGGTAACCGTCCTCTTCCTGCCTATGTCACAGTTCTTAAAAGGTGACTCTTCTGCTCATGCTTGGGATTCCATGGACTTCTACCTCCACCTGTTATCCACCATCTCTGTATTTCAACATCTCTCTTGTGTTTCTTTCCTTCCTCACTTAAAATTCCACAAGTATCTCTCATGAGAAACGAACAACCTGCTCTCCATTACTTTGGCTCCTGTCCCCTCTATCATTTATTTTTCTCTTTCTCTTTGCTGTGAACCTCTTAAAATAGTTATCTACTTTCCTTCTGAGGACTTATTTCCATGTTATGCTGCTATTCCAGGCAATAGCAAAATTAGCACATACTTCTGTAGGGCGGATTTACCGGATTGCTCTCAATGGGTTATTAGATTTCAGTGTTTAAAGGCTTGATAGTTACAGCCAAATTGCCTTTCAAAAATGTCTTTAACAATTACCAACTCATCAACAGTTCCATTTACCTGTACTTGCCACCATTACTTTGTTATTAATAACTAATTTTGGTTAATCTAAAAGCTGAATATCATACTTTGTTGCTTTAATTTTTTTCAGTAATGATATTGGCATCCTCTCGAATACTCATTGATTATTTCTTTTTCTATGAATTATCTATTTGTATCCTTTAATCTCTTATCTTTATGTTTCTAGGAGCTATTTATAAATTTGTACAATAAATACATATTATACATATTTTCCCATTTGCCTTATAAATTGACTCATAGTTATGTAGCTAAATGTCTCACTCTTTTGCTTTCTGGCTCCTGGGTCACATGCTACAAAAATCATTCCCTTTGAGAGAATTGTCTACTTTAATTGTCTGCACTTATCAAAGCCCAGTTACACCCTAATCTATTACAGTGTGAGTTTTCTAACTTTATCACTGCACTGACCTTGCTCTTGCCAAGGTCACCAATGGCCGCAGTGACTACAATGTCATTAAACTTTCTTTTCTGCTGTTTTGTATGATACCATATCCTACTCATTTTGCTCCTTGCTTTCTGACTCCCTCTCAATCTCCACTCTTGTTTGACTCAAAATTCTTCTTTGTTAATAGTCTTCAGAGTTTTGCCATAGGATCTCATCTCTCCTTATTACACAGAAACTCCGTCTTGTAGCAATAATAATCACCTCTGAGTTTGATGTTATGTTGACAATTTGGGGAAGAGAATGATGTTCCAGTACTGTTTAATATCGTTGGGGTTAGTCTCTCGGGACTGCCAAGATCCTGCCTTGACAGTCTCCCTTTTTCCCTTGTCCATAAGGCCCAGAAAGAGCTTTGGACAAAGAACCATAGCTACAAAGGGGAGCAAAGAAGCCATTTTCTTATCAAAGCTTGACTAATATCTATTGTCAGATAACCCTCCATACGAGTTATCTCTATTAAATAGGTAATAGTGCCTTGTATAGATTTCTGCCACCCCCTTTTCCTACAACCTTAATCCCTACATTTGTATCTTACTACACTCTGGCTAGCTGCTTGCGAAAGAAACACAGTAAACAGCTTTCTCAGTGTGTTCACAATCTATTTTTGACTTCCTCACTTCAACTTGCAGTAGTTAACCCATGTGTACATGTTCACCTTGAATCTGATCATGTGTGTCTCCTACTCAAGTCACTCTGAAGACTCCATGTTGACCTGAGGTTAAAATCCAAATCATTAATTATGCGTACAAGACTTTGTGGTTGATCTCAATTCCCAATACAGCATTTTTCCTTTGTTAATATATTTTTTTTCTTTAAACTAGGTAGTCACTAGGCAAATAATGGCAAAACGTTTCCCTTTGAGGACTTTATTTGTCTGGGGAAACACACAAAAAAATGCCACTCAAGGCAAGATTGGGTAAATAGGGATAATGGGGCACAGGAGTTATGCTATTTTTGGAAAAAACTGAACACTCAGTGTGGTGTGGGCAGGTGCACTCATAAATCACCCATCACAAAATGGGCTAATGCATTGAAAGCATCTTTTAAAAAAATTCACTGTGGCCAAACACAGCCTCTCACAATGACGCCAGCTGGTACGCTGATACAGATGGGTTCCTAGAGCACTCACATAGCACAGAAAGCCTGTACTATAAGGGACCCACCCTACAGAAGATAATTCCATTTTTTGGGGGGCAGTCGTTCCTCATACATATTTTCCAGCATAGATATAGACACAAAGAGAATAAATGATTTGTTAAGTTTACAGGGGTTAAAAGTAAAAACAAAAAACAGAAAGTGTACTTAACCAGTCTGTTTGTAGAGCTTCCTTTAACCACCAAACTTTATTGTCATCCAGTTTTATGTTGATTTTGAGAATTTTAGATAACACATTATATACTCATGTGTGGTCTGCAAAGGTAGTTGAGATAGCCATTTGAAATGTTGTAAGTAGACTTTAAAAATCTGTTTTCCCGTATTGCCCGGCTGCCCTGCTACGTTTCCACCTATGCTCTGATCTGAAAAACACTTCTTGATTCTTGAAGAACATTGCTCTACATTCCTAATTTGTGGTTCTGTTGGAACTTTGTATCATTTTTCCTTTCTGGATGAAGGGTGAAGGCAAGTCTCACTCTCTTCCAACCTAAGAATTCTGTCATAAGCTGTGGATTCTTACTGGTTATTCCCATAGCATCCAAGTTCTCCTTTTCTCTCTTAGCTTCCTGGTTGTATGCCCGTCATTCCCGTGGTACCTCCCTCAGGATACTTCGGGATTGTTCCAATACAACCACTGGCAGTTCAGCCTATGTGAACGTGGCAGGCTATGGTTTTGATGCCTTAGGGTGGTCATAGAAGGCCAGTGAACCTAACAGTGCAGAGACTTGGCTGAAGATTGAAGTAAATATAATAGAAAATCTGACTGGAGAGGAAAACTTAGGGGTGGGGAGGGGAGAGTGTCTGACATTCAAGCATTTAACTGTGCTTGCTTTAAGCTCGGTGAATATGATTAATCTTTAATTACTCAAAGACTAAAAGAAAAATATTACAACTACTTTTAATTAATTATGGAAACCATTATGGGGATAATCATTTTTTGCACATTGAATTAATGAGGTAAAGCAGTAATTATGAGAATCTAAAAATAGATAATAAAGATAAGATAAAAAAGGAGAAATCAAAGCTAATAACACAAGTGTTATAGGTAACCAAATAATGTAACTGTATTTTCAATAGAAAATTTGACTAATTTTTTTCATCTTTTTGTCCACTGGAAGTACATAATGAAAATAATTAGAATTTTTATTCTCCTGAAATTTATTTTAAAGGAAAGGTTTTAATGTAATTTTTCCACTTAGCAAAGTGTAATGTTTGGTCAAGGAAGACAACCAAAAATCTGATTGCATGTATGTCGAAAGTTAGCCCTACCCATCCAGTGCCTATGAATCTATGGTCTTTCAACACCCTATTTTTCTTTCCTTTGGCTATATATACCCAGAAGTGGGATTGATAGGTAATTTGGTAGTGCCATTTTTAATTTCCGAGGGACCTCCATACTATTTCCATAGTGGCTGAGATAATTAGCATTCTCATAAACGTGTACAGGGTTTCCTTTTGTTCCTTTTCCCACATGCTTGTTAATATCAATCTCATTTCCTTGGTGATAGACACTCTAATAGGTTATTCACAGTAGCTAAGAAATGGAACAACCTAAGTGTTCCTCAGTGGATAAGTAGATAAAGAAGATATGGCATACACACACACACACACACACACACACACACACACACACACACCGTGGAATATTTTTCATCCCTGAGAAAGAAGGAAATCCTGCTGTCTGGGGCAAATGGACAGACCTTGAGAGCATTATACTAAGTGAGGTAAGTCAGATGGAGAAAGACAAATACTCTATGATCTCACTTATATGTGGAATCTAATAATAGCAGACTCATCAAAACAGAGAGTAGAATAACAGTCATGAAGGCCTGTGGGCGGGGGAACTGGGGAGATGCTGGCCAAGGGGCGCACACTTGCAGCTAGAAGATGAGAAAGTGCTGGAGATCTAGGTGCAACATAGTGGTTATAGTCAACGACGCTGTATTATATACTCAAGGTTTGTGAAGAGGCTAGATCTTAAATTTCTCACCATCAAACAGATATGTTAAATATTGGATGTCATAGAGGTATTAGCTAATGCTAAAGATGATAATCATATTGCAATGTATAAATGCATCAAATCAATACATTGTCCACCTTAAACTTATACAATGTTATATGTCAATTATATCACAATAAAAAACAATATTAAAACATGAATCACATAAAATAATCCAATAGAGGGTATTAAATTAGTGTAAATAAGCACAATTTATAGGTTTTAACCACAATCCATGCAGATATTAGAAAATATTATAACAAGCATCCTTATATGGATTAATTCATCATTTTAAGTGGTAGTCTTTGGGACATATTCATGGACTGAGGAGATCAATGAATGAATGCTGAACCCACTCCATGGTTCAAAAGAACCACAGTGCCAAGGCAGTACTACCTAGGAAAAGCAC
Organism: Anoura caudifer; assembly: GCA_004027475.1. NCBI lineage: Eukaryota > Metazoa > Chordata > Mammalia > Chiroptera > Phyllostomidae > Anoura > Anoura caudifer. The sequence continues at coordinate 15,939 of PVKU01007998.1, forward strand.
AGAGTTCTTCATTTCTTGAAAAAAGAATAACCAGATTCATGTTTACAGGTTGTGCAACCACATTCATGATTCTATTCAGTTCTGTTCTGCTTTAAGTATATTGAATACTTTTTCTGTTCCTGGCATATGACAGTTTCTTCTGTTAGGAACTTGCATTCTTCTTGGGCAAAATGAGAGTGTAAATTTCAGTTACATTGTTCCTTATCTAAAAATAGAAATGCAACAAATCTAATATAACTGCAGAACCAAAAGATTTTACACACGCACAAATGATAGATAGATAGATAGATAGATAGATAGATAGATAGATAGAGATATACTCATGTGTATGGTATATTAGAGACATTTTGTAGGAGGAGGAAAGACTGTTATCTAAAGATTTCTAGAATCTTTGAATCATTTATTTTCTTATTGCAGCTGTTTAGGACCTCCAGTACATTGTCAAATACAAATGTTGAATGAATATATATATCTATATGGTATATATCTATATGATATATATATATCTATATATATATGGTTCTGGCTGTGAATATAATACTTTTGATGTTTACCATTAAGCATATTTGCTGGAGGTATTAAGTACGTATGTTCCTTGGGTTAGAAAAATTTTGGTATTCCTTGCTTGCTGGCATACAGAAAAGTCAGAGTTGAAATTCATCTAAATGTTTTTGCAGCAATTGAAGTAACGGTATGGTTTTCTCCTTTAATGTGTTCATTGGGAAATTACAATAATAGACTGTCTAAAGTTAAACCGACCAGGCATCCTTGGAATAGACTTATATTGATTATAAAAGATATAAATATTTATATCCAAATTTGCTAATATTTTATTCATGATATTTCAACTATGTTTATGAATAGAATTAGACTCTGATTTTCTTCTCTAATCGCCCTTGTCTTGTTCTTTGATATAAGGCAGCAGTGACTTTATATTTGTTGGAAACATTCTTCCCTTCCATGTCACATCTCCCATTCACTCACCTTTGCTCCCATTCACTCACCTTTGCTCCCTCTTACCTCTGTCCTAGTTTGTGTAAAGTAGATTATCCAACTCGCCTGAGCTTAGTGGGAGTTTTGTGGAGGTTTCATTTTGTATATTGAGGATAAATTTTAAATTACTGGATGAATGTCTTTAATGGTTTTAAATACATTTAATTTTCTAATTCTTCCTTAAGGCTGTTACAATTATGTTGTTAATAATCTAGAAGTTTAAAAGAGTAAAGGGAAAATAAAATAGCTGGGCAAAACAAAAAACAGAAGCTTGTGGTTTGAGGTAGGACAGTTTGTGACTAGAATCCTGAATTTTGTGCTGCGGGTTTTGGGTGGAAGCTGTCCTACTTTATGGAGTTGTCATCTTTATCCAAACATCCTGGGTGGAAGTTGTCACTTTGTTTGGTCTGAAAAATCTCTGTCACATGCTTCATCATGTTCTCAAGGTTTGTCTGCTTCTCAAGAATTCCTTAAAATTCTCAGCTTGACATCTACAGAGGATATAGATCTGAGGAGCAACACTCTAGCCCTTGCTGTGTTTGTTGTTAACAGTATCTGACATTATCCCCCTCACTGTCTGCAGGCAGATTTATTTTCTGATGTCTTTTCCAGAAGATGAGACTTCCAGGAACATCATCATGATGGTAGAGATTGAAATCCTCTATTTAGACATAACACACAATTAATTTATAAAGATGTAATCCCTGATTGCCATGGGAAGAAGATGTTATACATAGTGTGAATTTTTTCATTTGTGAGATAGTGGGTACTACGATTATCCCTGGTTAGAATAATAATGGAATTATTAACTAGAAATGAAATCATTTTAGAGTCTTTGTACATTGTTCCCTGTATAATACACAAGTATATTCCTGAGAAATCCATAATGATTAAATTGATATTTTTATTTATATCTAGTGAAGTTAGAAGGACTGAATTTCTGTTGATTTGTCATTCATAAAAATTCTAAGTTTGGTAAGTGACATAGTCATTTAATTTTGAGTTAATTAAAACTTGGAGAATTAGTCACAGTGTTATTTTTATTGTCCTTTTACTTGTAATATAAAGAAACAAAGATAAATTAAATAGTTCTAATGGTTTTATAATTCTAAATGGAAATTCTAATGGTTTCATAATTCTGAGTTGGGACTTGAATTTGGAAGAGACAAAAATCAATAAAGATGGTTAGTGGAGCAAAATGCTAATGTAAGCCATGATATCTACAAAGTAGTAATAGGTGATATTTTAAATAATAAAATTATTAATTATAAATAAATAAAATAAAGTTATAGTAAGGACTTTTCTTTCAAAAATAAGGAATCAAAAAGTTTAGAGGGTTAATAAAATGTCTTTAGTAATAAAAGGAACTTATTTTACCTGAATTGAGAAGAACTTGTACTTTTTTTAAAAGCCCAAGTTCTAAATTTATTTTCCTGTGTAATACATTACAGGAACTGATTTATAAATATTTTTGTTAGGAATAAGTCCACTCTATTGGGCCAGCAGTGCACAAAAATTTTTGTTAGACAATTTATATATTTCTTCCAGTTTCCCATCTATAGGACTAAAACTTTAGGCAAACCAAAATTGCCAATCTCAAAGTTTTTGCATATATGTCTTTAAATTTGTCTTTTTTATTAATTATCAACATTTCTATTAATATTATAATGTGTATGTCTAGATATAAACAGTATATAATGAGCCATTGAAATATATGGTAAAATAAAATCTTTTAACTTTAGCTTTGAAAGATAAGTAAATTAATCAGCATATTGAACAATATATATAGTTTAATTTATCATATTAATGAATTTAACAGTTTCTTCTAGAAACAGATAAACTATATTTATCATTTTTGTGTATATTTTTACTTCTCTGTAAGTATTGTACCTAACATTATCTCAATCATTAACATTAATTACCACCTTTTACCAAAATAATCAGCACTTGTTTTTCTGGACAAAAAGAGAAATAGAAGATAAAAAATCAAGAATTTCCAACTATTTTTTATGAGCACGCTTTCTTTAGAATTTTAACAAACTTTAAGGGTGGGGGGAGAAATAGACATATAATCATTTAGGGCATTTGCACATACCACTGATTTATGCTCATTCTATATATGTGTTAAAAGTTAATTTAAAACTATGCTTAGTGACATGTGCTGTTATATTTATTCTTAGAAATTGTTCAAGTAGTCAAAGATCATTTATTGATTAACTTATTTTAATAATAACCAAAGGTTTTTAGTTGAAATATGATCTGGAAGTTATAATTTAAGCCATTCATTAGGATTTCATGGTTGGTACCATGGCAGCATTAAAAGAATTCACAACCCTAAACCTTTTTAACAGGAGCTAATAGTATTGTTTTACTTAGTTGAATATAAGTTTATGTTTTTGAAATTATAAAGCTTTATCAAAACAACAATTTACAAGACATTATTAATATAAGAATTTTACAAAGTTTGAATCATGAAATATTAAACCAAAATTTTATTTTAGAAAATATTATGCTGACACTATTTTTACATAGTGATCAAATCGGAGAGATGTCAATTTGTAAACTTGAGGGCGACATGGTATTTAATCAGCTCTCAAGATAGAGAGTTGCATATCGTACACAACGCCTTAAAGAAAAAAAATAGTAACTCTGCTCCATCAGGGACACAAGGTTTGCCTTGGTTCATTACATGTATTAAAAATGTGCACAAACTAAATAACTAGCAGAGCAGATAATGATATATTACAACTAATTTGGAACATTTCTTTCTACAAATAACATATGATGACAAGGGGCACAGATTAAATACGTCACATGAGCATTCGAATCCCAGTTTTGCCGTTTCCAGTTTAAGGCTTAATTACTTCATTACTTCAGTTATCTGAGGTTTTATTTAGTCATCTGTTAAATGGCTAAAACAAAGTTGCTAAAAAATTTAGTGTAGTAGGCATAAAATTCCAGTGAAATTCCTTGTAAAAACAAGTATGATTTAGCTTTTTCTCCTCTCAATAGGTCATGTGATTATGTGTTTATAACATATACACTATTTTTCTCTATATCACAATGGGAATTGGTTTTTTTCTTTGTATTTTCTACCATTTTCTTATACCTTTTCATGGCTTTTATTTAACCCTTATTTTATAATTCTACTTATAAACTATTACAATTCAGTGGAATTCAAAGTTTTTGGTTGTTTTCCTCCTTAGTCCCTATCTTAAACTACACAATGCATTTCCTGACCCTTAGAAATATTTTCAGAAGGTTTCATAATTTTATGATAAGTTTCTGATATTTCCATTTTCTTTCTAGTTTAAAAACTTATCCAAAAGTCAATATCCTTCTCTTCCTTCTTCTAGAACCAGCCAGACTAGTCTTCGATCCAATAGGTAAGGAGAATCAGATGCTCTTTCACTCCTCTTCCTCCTCTTCTAAAACTCCTCTTATGAGTGGGGCATGGAAGAGAGAAAGAAAGGGCAAGTGCCTGTGGCCAATCCAGCCCCTATCAAAGAGCTGAGCTGATAGTTACCACATGTTGCCTTCCATCAGTGCCCGCCGAATGGAGGATGTCCATTTGCTAGTTCTCCTTTGGGACAGAGGTATAACTTCTTCAAACGAGTCTGTACAGGAGGCTTCCTCATGGCTCTATTCTTGGATAATGGAATTTGTGTCCAGATCATTCCCCTCCAGCTTCCCTAAAGGTACAGTCCACATTCTTTTACAGTTCAGTCCCTCTTTCCTAGAAATTCTTGCTCTTTGCTAGGCTAAGTGGTGGGTGCATCTAAACTATCCCAAATTCTCTGTATATTCAACCCTTACTCCAAAATTCTTTGCTGTCTTTACTCAACAGGCTGAAGGAATAATGTCAGACTAGTGAAAACCATTTTACAGAAATCTCAAAATTGTGTAATTGTTTTGGAGTACCCTTCCCCTCTGCTTTACTTGGGAAGAATGTTAAGTTGGCCTATTGGGTATACTCTCTGACTACAGCAAAATTAATTGAAAATCATTTTTAAAAAACTGCAAATTTTTTCAATATTTTAAATTAAAAGAGCATATTTAAAAATAACTCATTACTGAAAAAGAAACCACAAAAAAAAATTAGAAAATATTTCAACCTGAATGAAAATAAAGATATATCAAAATTTGTGGGATGCAGCTAAAGCAGTGCCTAGAGAAAATTTTTTTCTTTTAAGTATTTTATCTTTCCATTGCCCTGTAGTTGGTTTATCTTAGAATATGCCCCATGTGTACTTCAAATGAATATGTATTCTGCAGTTGTTGGGTATAGAATTCCATAAATGTCAACAAAATTAAGTTAATTGAGAAGGATTTTTCACAGCTTCTATATTCTTATTAATTTCCTTTCTCCCTAATCAATTACCGAGAGAGAGAGGTATAGAAATTTGCAAATATGATTGTGGATTCTTTCTGTGTCTTCTATTCTGTCAGTTTTTGCTTCATGAGTTCTGAAGTGTTGTTTAGTGTATGCACATTGAGGATTTTTATGTGTTCCTGATGAATTATCTTGTTTACCATTATGAAAAGTCTTTCTTTGTTACTGATTATATTTCTGTCTTGTATTTTACATTTTATGATGTTATTCTAGCTCCACCAACTTTCTTATATTTATAATTTGTATAATATACCATTTTCTATCTTTTTACTTTCCATGTACCTGTGTTTTTGTATTTAAAAGGTATTTTGTAAACAGAAAAAGTTTAACCAGGTGGCTTTACTGGTGAATTATGTCAAGGATTGAAGGAGGTAATGATACCAATGTTAACAATATTCTCTCAAAAACAGCTAGAGGAGGAAATACTTTCCAACTAATTCGGATACCAAAACCTGATACTATAAGAAAAGTAGAGACTGACTCACTAGGGAGAAGACACAAAACACTTAAGGATTGTTAGCAAATTGAATCTAGTAATATGTAAAAATGAGAATACACCATAAGTGAGTGAAGTTTATTGAGGCTTAACATTCAAACATCAATGTAATTTATCATATTAATAGAATAAAAGAGAAAAATCATATTTCCAACACAAGAGATACAGAAAAAGCTTTTGACTAAATTTGATTCCTTTTATTCATAAAAACCACTTGCAATTCTGGAATAGAGAACGATTTCCTCCGTCTAATAAGGGTATCTGTGAAAATCCACAGCTAATACTTAGTCATTAATTAAGTGAATACATCCCCCTAAGACAGGGACAAGACAAGCATGTTCACTCCACAACTCGCACCGAGCATTGTGCTAGAGGGTCTAGCCACCGTAGTAAAGGAAGGCATAAAGTCCAGAAAAGGCGTCCATCCCTGTCTGCATTTACAATTATCATGACTGAGTTTATAGAAAAATCTGATGGAATCTGTAAAACTACTGGAAGTACGCGAGGTTAGCAAGTTCAAACTATGCAAGTTTAATATAAAAATCAATTTTGAGAAACTATAGCATCAGATGGTATAAAATACTTAGGTATATGGTAGGCCTTCCCAACACAAAGGTTCGAGCCTTCAGTTTGCCCTGTTGTTCTACGATGTTTCTCCGTTTATGTGTTCCTTTTGGAATTGCAGTGGGTCAAGATACTTGACTCTCAAATGTTTTCTTTTCTCTACTTGTTCAACTTTCTTTGTGTTTCTCATCAGCCTTCACTTTTATACCTCAGGAGAGTGAGGCACAAAGAGCGCAAGCGGCTGCGCCAATCACGCAGCTGCGCTGCATCTGAGCCGCTGTTGGAAAGCAGGCTGGCTGCCTCCAGAGCGCACGGTCCTGCCCTCTGCGCTCTACTGCCTGTAGTAGAAAGTGTTTTTGCAATACGTAATGTCATGTTTCATAAAGAAATATAGCTTATAAAGAAAAGAAACCATAAAAATATAGTACTGTGCATTCATAATGCTGTAATAAAATCAAGATCAAGTTTTACAGGCATCCTACTATAAAGGTCCCAACTGATTGAGATTTAGAACTGGGGTAAATATTGATGCCCTAAAGACTTTTTTTAGTAAACATTTAAAATTAAATCTAATGAATTTTTTTTTCTTTTCCCAGATTGCAAAATCTTCGGGGTCAGAGGCTATGTTCTGTTAAGTTTTAGAACTGAAGAGTGGACACTTTGTCATTGCTATTGATGTGTCACTGACATTCTAAGATTTTGGAAATTATGTTATTTATTTGAATGATTAAAAATACACACAATAGCTAATTGGGCAACATACTCAGAACTAGGCTGATAGCTCTACTCCCTTTTTAACATGGAGAAATATGCATAATGCATACCGCATGTTTTAAATTTTATTTTTGTAGCTATAACAATAACTTGGATTGCTGTTAAAGAGCAAGAGCCTCATATATTTATTTTATTTTACTCTTTCTTCCATCTGCTAAGGGGTATTTTTTTTTTTTTTTAAAGATATGAGGGTCTGATGAGTATGTTTGCATGGATTTTCACCTAAGCCATCATTTTACGTTTTTTCTTTATCTTTTTGGGGTAAAGCAATAAAATAATATAAATAAGCCAATCTATCATATTTCAAAGTTATAGTAATGTGTGCTATATACATATCACTTAAAATAGCAATGACATAAAAACAAGATATTAGGGAATTACCCATATTTGTCTTCGTAGTTTCTTGGTGTGGTATAAGTTAAATATTGACCTTCAATTTGAATGTCAATATTTTCTAATTTAGCTGGTAGTCGGTCCTTGATGCAGTCTTCATAAGCATGTCACAAAGCAGCTAAAAAGAGAAGGGTGAAACATGAGGCAGGAATTAATGAACACATTTTGTGAACAGAGGGCTTCTTATTGGCCGTTGTGCTGCCATGGAGAAATGTGCGTTGAAAACCAGAAGGCCGATCTTGGTGCTCTCCGGCGTGGCACCCCTTGACTTCCGTACGCATTCCCTGCAGCCACATTATCTAGTCTTCGGTTCTGAAAATATCTGTTGTCCAAGATTAGTGCTGCTGCACCTCCACGTATTGCTTCCCAATCCTGCGGCGCTGATGTATCTGGATCTTTTTAAATGGTTTGACACCCTCAGAGTCTTTTTTGGTAATTGTGAAATGAAGCTTAATAAGATATATATAATCATCTTGAATATTCAGTGGAGGAGAAGAACCTAGAAAATGATGTACTGTGAAAACATTTTTTAAAAAATTAGCTGGCAAATACTGATTGAAGAGTTATGGCCTGTAAGACTGGAGGAATGAAGCGTTAGGGTAGGATTTGGTTGAGATGAAAAAAAAACCCAAAACAAAACAGAATAACTGTCATCTGAGTTCCCATATTATTATTTTCTACCATTTTAGTTCCATTATTAGCTTTGAAGATTACCAGTTTAGTCTTAATGTTTAAAGTCAATACTTACTTGGACTTACCAATATAGTTTACCAATTTCTTTGCTGAACAACACATTTTGCACCCAACTTCCCTTACCGAATTTAACTTTCTTCCTACAATGCATCCTTTAAAGATTTTTTGAAGCAGAAGAAGCTCCACTTCTTAATAAAAAATGCTTTCTATATTGCTCTCATTCTTGATAGTTAGAACAGTGCATGTTAAATTCTAACTTCACTTACTTTTCTCAATAATAAAAATATTTTAATTTTATCTACCGTTTTTGCTCATGAGAAGTCTGCTATCATTCTGATTATTGATTCCAATAGACTCCCTGGTATCTTTTAAGAACTTACCTTTTTGTTTAATGTTTTGTATTCACACTTCAATATATTTAAGTGTAGATTTGTTTTTATCTCTTTTGCTTTGAGATTATGGACTTCTTCAATTTGAAGTCATATAGTTATTTACTTCTGGAAAAATAATCTGTTAACTCTTTGCATACTTTGTCTCTCTCATTATTTCCTTTTCAAAATACCATTATATATGTATTAACTATATACAAGTACCTATGCATGCCCCTTAATATTTCTATTTCTCATCTTATTTAGTCTGCATGCATCATATGGGTGGCTTTTCGGGACAATCTTATAATGTAATATTTTTCTCTTTGGTTGTTTTTTTTTCTATCATTTAATTAATTTATTTTATTTACTTATTTCAGTGTTTTGATTTCAGATGTTTTTATTTCCAATGTTGTATTTATTTCGGTCTCTTAAATCTCTGTCTGCTTCTTTGCCAGTTATACCTAAGGTATAGGGCTAGTATACTAGATATCATTTAGATATGCACACACATAAACAATTTTGCTTTCTGAAGTCCATTTTTTTCTTTTATATTTTTGAACATTGAAAAAATTCTTACTCTACAGCTTCCATTGTCTGTCATTCTTGTGGAGTGAATTGTGTTGCTTGTTTTCCTACAGACCTTTCACATGGCAGTTTTGTTCTTCGTGGAATCAATAATTTTATATTTTCAGTTGGAGTAACTTTCCAGGGAAATCCCACTTTTCTCACATGTTCTGAATAGTAGATCAGTCTTTATAGTTCAGTTTTGCATTTATCTCTACCAAAACAATAAAGGAGTCATTATTTTCATATTGGTAAATGTATTGACCAGGTTTAAGACCAAGCATGGGTATAATAATCCCAACTCCTCTTGATCCACAAACTTAGGTTATAACTTTGGATTACCTTTTTTCCTACTACCACCCTGAATGGAGAGCTTCTGACACCCTCAGGCCAAAGTAAAGAATCACTCTAACCTATCCATGTCTCATGAGGATAGAGATCTTACAATGTTTAATGGCTTGCATGATGCTTAATTCTACCTCCTCGCCACTAGAATGAGCTCAGGACAATAGGAAACTTGTCTGCTTTGTTCACCTTGAAGTTCTCAGAAAATAGAACTGTGCCTGACAATAAATATTTATAAAATACTGAATAAATTCAGGGCAATCACTGTAATTCACATATTTCTGTTGATCAAGGAGGATTTATTAGTATATAATTTTTATAATAAAAGTTAATTGAACATGATTTCTCTCTGAATTTATATGAAATAGAGTAATATCTACTACTATTTATTCTTCATACATTATAAACTTACTTCCTTTATTTTTCTTCTCACAAAGAAAATACATTTCTAGTTATTCTGGTTTTAGTTTCCAGGATACATGTAATCTTTTTTCTGTTTTCTTAGTCAAAAGAAACCAAATAGGGGCTTAAACTAATTTAACGAGGGGCTTGGAAAAGGTCTATCTGGAAAAGAATTGGATTTGCTTACAAAGACATTGTTCCTACTGCAGGACTAAGTGCAGCATCCTCCTCCCCAAACTGGAGTTTAATTTTTAAAGTAATGGGAACAGCTGTTGGACAAACGGTAGTGTCTCCCACACTTACTTCCCACACTGCTTGGCTTTCTTGATCATCAATACAGCTGTGGTTTTCTTCTTCTATATTAAATAAAAATGTACTTAAAAAACTGTTTTAAGTCTTAGAGATCACTATTCATATTCACCAAATGATTTTACTGTTCCTTTATATACCTACAGAAATTAACCATTTCTGGTTGGCCAAAAAGTCTGTTACTTTTTTTCCATAGAGTAAGATATTTTTCATTTTCACCAATAACTTTATTGATTTGGACATTCTGAATATGCTGGCTATCTCCTGCTATTGGCTTCTAGTGGGTAGAGGCCAGGGGTGCTGCTAAACATCTTCCAAAGCATAAGACAGCACCACAGCAAAGAATTATTTGACCAAAATGTCTGTAAGAAACTTAGCAAACCACTTTTGACACATTTGATCAAGCACAGCACCTTCTACCTTAACTGCCCAAATCTTTTTTGCATTTCAGTTGCATTTTTACCTTTCTTGAAATAATAAAACACAATATGCCAAAAATACATGTTTTCTTCCATCTTCAATATTAAAATGGTTGCACACAAACTCACCAATTTTGATAAATTCTTTAAATGCACACTGATATGACAGCTGTCGCAATGCAATCTAACAAAATTGTTTTGAATGAAGTTAAAGACCACTCAGCACTACTAGAGTCATTGTACAACATAAAACAGAATGGACTTTTTGTCCAACCCAATAAAAATAAGTTTGAGGAAATTCCATCAATTTTAAAGAGAAATAAAAATCACTGGTCATAAAGTTCATACAAAATTTGCTTCAGAAAGACTCTCAAACAGTCAGATTTTGACTGTTGCGGACACCGGCCAGCAATGTCCACATCATTATAGATAAATTAAAACATGCACACAGACTACCGAGTCTGGTGGAGGAATAAGGAGGACCGCAAGGCTTTTCTCTCAAGAGGAGCCAAAGCCGGGGCCTCCGCCATGACAGGCCTTTATTCTCATCTTCTCTCCTCACATTCCAAGGCAATTTCTCTTCACTATCCCAGTTACAATCAAGGAGCCAAGGCCCCTCATTACATCACAGAAGGACATTAGCAAATGAATAGGCAGGCATTTACACTGGGCCTGCAAGGTACTTGCAGGGTGAGGGGGTTTCAGCAAAGAGCACACTCTCAAAACAGCCTAAGTATATTGCAAATCTCATTTCCCACGACGAAAGAACCTTTCTGTGGGCGTGGGTCCTGTGCATCTCCGAGTGGGAGCTGGGCCCACGCCACGCAGAAGGGTCTGCCACGTTGACAAATTTGTCTTAAATGTTAATGAAGAGCTTTATCCTCTAGGAATCCATGTCTATTTGTTAAATATGCAGCATACTGACTTGTCACAATCTAGATTTTAAAATTCAGTGATTGTTTGAATAGTTTTCTCTGAATCCAAATGAAAATGGCTTTAGCTAATATGAAGAAAAGTTTTAATGCTTAGCCTATAAATACTTTTTTTTACATTTATCTCAAGGAACTTTAGTGATTCAATCAAAAAATTGTGGGTTCCCCAATACATGTTACAACCTACGTGTACAAATCACTAGGCTAATAGAAAACAAAATAGAAAATATGGACCCTGACCTCATGGAACTTCCTGTCAAGAAATACATACTTTATTGTAATTATTGTTCATAGGTTTAAATGAGAACATGTGTAGCATTTAGTGCCTGTTTCATTGATTTTTGCATGGATAAGTTAATCAAGTATTAACTTATTTTATTAAAGAAATACTTGAGGTGTTATGAGAAGGGAATTGTATGGCTCTGTGGGAGAATATACGATAAACAGGGAGATCTCTCTGAGGATGGCCAAAGAATGAGGCCAGATGTGTAGGAGCAGGGCCTATGTGTCCTCAGGGTCAATTTTCACCCTTTCTCTATCTTGCTCCATGTCCCACAATGATGACCTTTTAGCTGGTTTGTGCCTGGAACTAGTCAGTGGGACCCTGGTTGGAGAAGAGAGAAAGGAAAGGAAGAAGCCAGAGTATTTCCCATCCACTCTCTGCCCTGAGGGGCTATGTATGGTAGCAATAGCTACATCCCCCATCCCATGGTTCTGGCTCCTGGTGGTCAGACTTACTGGGTTCCCGCTTCTGTCGGATGAATTGATACAGGAACATGCTTTCTCCCTCTGTTTCCACCAATAGTGCTGACAGTGGCTTCCTGCTGTCTCTAATCTCTGTCCACTGCTGGGCTTCTCAGACCTCCACCTCCTTTGTAACCAATTTCCCTGCATAAATATTTGAAGTGGGGTTTTTTTCGGTTACACCCTGAAATGCCAGGTAAAAACAGGTGATGAGACATGTTCTAGATAGTGCAAAACGTCCAGACTATATTGAAGCTCTGAAGATGAAAGAGCGTACATGGGATGTTGTTTCTAACCCATCTCCCAAGGCAGTTGGGCGTATCTAGGTTCACAAAAATAGGTGATGGATGTCACTTGTCACATTGTTTCTGTGGATTATACATGTCAATTCTAGGATTATAGTCTAAGGCCTCCAGCTAACTCATCCCCAAGGCATGTCTAGGTTTATAAAAAACAAGTGATGAATGTCAACTCTTTCCAATTAGGTGACAAGCCAGAAGTAGCACCTGAATATAACTAAGTTTTGGAATGAATTTAGAGACATAAATCATAACTTTTTAATATTTTATTCATGATGTTCATATATAGTTTCAAATATGTAAATCTATTTAAAGATAAAAATGCTTGACAAAGTTATTTTCTGAGGCGAGTTTAACCTAGTTTACAAATTAGCTATGATACTGATTTAGAAAAAGAAAAAAAGCATGAAAGTTTGAAAGAAAACTAACTTTCTCTGTAACTGAGACAAAAATTATGCATTCTTTCGGTCATAATAAAATTTTGAAAATCCAACAACACCTGTCAATTCAAAGATTATTTATTTTGCCTCACAGCGTCTACTGACATTGTTATTTTTTATAACTTTTATTGTATTTTTCTATTACCATTTATCTGCCTTATACCCTCTACCCCCACAATCACCACCCTGGTGTCCATGTCCATGAGTCTTTTCCGTTTTGCTCAGTCCCTCTGCCTCCTGAGCTCCCCCAGAGCTGTCACCCTGCTCTCCATCTGAGTCTGTCCCCATTTTCCTTGTTAGTTCAGTCTGTTCATTAGATTACACATATGGGTGAGATCATATGGTATTTGTCATTCTCCAACTGGTTTATTTCATGTAGCATAATATTCTCCAGGTCCATCCATGCTGTCACAAAAGGTATAATTTTCTTCTTTTTTATGGCCGAGTAGTATTCCATTATATAAATGTCCCATAGTTGTCTTATCCGCTCATCTACTGATGGGGACTTGGCCTGTTTCCAAATCATGGCGATTTTAAATAAGGATGTAATGAACATAGGGGTGCTGTGTTTGTTTGAATTCGTGTTTTGGGTTTCTTTGGATATAATCCCAGAAGTGAGATCATTGGGTCAAAAGGCCAATCCATTTTTAATTTTTTGAGGAAATTCCATACTGTTTTCCACAGTGGCTGCACCAGTCTGCATTCCCACTAACAGTGTAAAAGAGTTCCTCTTTCTCCACATCCTTGCCGGCACTTGTTAGTTTGTGGATTTATTGATGATAGCCATTATGACTGATGTGAGTTGATATCTCATTGTGGCTTTAATATGCATTTCTCTGATGAACATTGAGCTTCTTTTCATATGTCTATTGGCCATCTGTATGTCCTCTTTGGGGAAGTGTCTATTCAGGTATTTGCCCATTTTTAATTGGATTGTTTGGGGGGGGTGGTGTTGAGTTTTGTAAGTTCCTTATAAATTTTGGATATTCACCCCTTATTAGATGTGTTGGTGAATAGAATCTGCCATTCTACCAGTTGTGTTTTTACTTTGTTGATGGCACAATTCCTATCAGGATTCCAATAACCATTTCACAGAACGAGGACAAATATTTTATAAATGTATATGGAACCACAAAAAGGCCCCACATAGCAACAACGATCCTGAGAAAAAAGAATAAAGTTGGAGGAATTACACCAGTTAATATCAAACTACACTATAAGGCCATAGTAATCAAACAGCATGGCACTGGTATAAAAATAGATACTTAGGTCAATGGAACAGAATAGAGAGCCCAGAAATAAACCCATACCTTTATTGTTAATTAATTTTTAACAAGGAAGCAAGTACATACAATGGGGTAAAGATAGTTTATTCAATAAATGGTATTGAGAAAACTGGACAGATACATGCAGAAAAATGAAACTAGACCAACTTCTTACATTATACACAAAATGTATTAAAATAAATTCAAAATGGATTAAAGACTAAATATTAGATTCAAAACCATAAAATCCTAGAAGAAAACATAGGCAATAAAATCTTGGACATTGCTTGTAGCAATATTTTATCTGATATATCTCCTCAGGCAACAGAAACAAAAGAAAAAATGAACAAATGGGACAACATCAAACTAAAAAGTTTTTGCACAGCATAGGATACAAACATTATTTTAAAAATCAATAGCAGAAAAAATTAACCGGATGATTTATTTAAAAGTCAAAAGCACAGGAAAAGCATAGACATGGTGCAAAGAACTTCATATTTATCTCAGAAACTATAAAAATATCAAAATAGGGCAGCGTAAGAAACTTTATAAAAGTATCCAAAAATGTGTAAGTTTTAAATTTGTCACTGGTTTCATTAGGTTGTTACTTTACTTTCTCTTCTAGTGCATCTCCTTCTTTACCTGCTATTAAAGAAAGAAACTTACTATTACTTACAAAGAAAACTATTTGCATACCTTTTAAGCAACATTAGATGAAATATAAAAATGTAAACTGCTGATCTCTTTACCTTTTCTTTACACAAAAGGAGGTAAGACAAGATTTATCTTAATTGTGGTTATTCCAATTTAAGTTCCTAACAGATACTTGCTTCCAAAATAAGAATGGTGATAAGAAAGAAAAAACAACACATTGAATTCCCTCTTACCCTGCAGCATCTGTGCCAAATAGACCTTGAGATGCACCCCCAACACTGCAGGTATATAGTGATGCTAGGGGAAAAGCCAAGTTACCATTTTTATATAAGGAATCTAATTTTTCAGTTTTAAAAAGTCATTTCTGAAACCTTGCCCAATGTACTTCTTTTATGCATTATAGCTTCATTTTTAAAAGATGATAGCTTCTATTATGCTACAAGAGAAACTGCAAATATTATACTTCTGCAAACAAGTGAGAGCAAACTTCAGACAAGTTAATAGCAAATATGGCAACCAGCCTGCCATTTGTTCACCATTAATAAGCGGTAAATTGTTTTAATAACATAAATGGGCTACACTTCCCAGAAATGA
Source organism: Anoura caudifer (assembly GCA_004027475.1). Lineage (NCBI taxonomy): Eukaryota > Metazoa > Chordata > Mammalia > Chiroptera > Phyllostomidae > Anoura > Anoura caudifer. The sequence continues at coordinate 31,583 of PVKU01007998.1, forward strand.
AATTAATAAAAAATACACATTTTGATAATAAATTATCAGACTTAACTCAAGCCAGATAGGCTGGTCAGTGTTTCTCTGTTGCCGTTCATCATGATCGAGGTTTTCCACCAAGATGGGGCACTATTCCATCTCTCACAGCTAATTGGTCTCATCAAGCCAGTAAGCAGATGAATCCCTGGAGCAATGTAGGCACATTGAGAAAGCTATAAACTTGCTCACATTTCTGTAATAAATTTTTAGTGGATAAATATTTAATGGAGTTAAAGAAAAGAATTTACAGACCTTATATGAATGCCTGAATGCATTTATTATTAAAAGACATTCATATCAGTATTGGATTATACTCAATTGTGAGTAATATAAATCCTGAAAAACAGACTTAAGCAAGTATGTATTTTATTATTCTGTACTTAGTTCCACTATAAGTAGTAGTATCAGGCTGGCGAAGCAGCTAAGAGATGCCTCTGGAACCTGACCTTCTCCTAGCTGTCTGCCCAGCCACGTAGATTCTGTTTTGCTTGTTGCCTGCATGTTGCACGTGTCATCTCTGCCATCCCATCCATGTTACAATCATGCAGCAGAGAAAGGGCAAGGAAAGAGACACAGAGAAGCTAGCCAAGTCTATAATAAGCATAATCCATTTCAGTTTTAAAAGAATTGTCCAGTTCTCTTCATCAACAGTGTGGGTTCTGGAGCCAGAATTCATTGTTGTTGCTATTATTATTATTATTATTATTATTATTATTATTTATTGGTAGTATTATTAGTATTTATTATTTTGGCAAGGATGTTTACAACAGCTTTATTTACAATTGCCCCAGTAGAAATAGCACAAATATTCATCAACACAGGAATGAGCAAATCAATTTTGGAATGTTTACACAATGAAAATCAAGTCAGCAATAAAGATGGATTGACTACTTATATAGATGAATCTAAATCAACACACTGAGTTACTGATTGCTACTAGCTGTAAAGAGTACTAACTACATAATTTTATTTACATGAAGTTCTAGAACAGGCAAGGAAAACAGGTGTTGAAAATATCTATTTAGTGATTGCCTGAGGATTGAGAGGGGTTGGGGTTAGGAGCAAATTGGGAAGACGTACACAGGATTTTTTTCTGAATTCCCTTTTAAAGAGCTTTCTGAGAAGGCTCTGGCAACTTTGGCTTACAGAACTTCAGCCTGGAGTGGGTCACATTGCCACCCTTAGATTCAAAGTAGTTGGGGAGATGGATGATTCTAACATTTAGGGACCTACTACCTCAAACAAAATTGGGGCTGTATTAGTAAAGAAGAAAAAAAGAGCACATGACATCAAAAAGAATGCTTCTAGAATTTGAAGCACTCTTTGTACAATAACCATCAAAATAAGAACATTCTTAATTATTTGTCAAGTTTTGAAACTGGCCCTCAAACATTAAGAAAATCTGAGCTCTTAAATTTATTAGATGATATATTAACTATCAGGTTGGTCCAATGGCTTTTGTAATAAACTATGTAATAACAGGAACAAAACTATACATTTCAATAATGCTAACAAGGCATGATGAATTATCCTGCAACGTATAAAACTACAAAGTATTATATAACATTTGTTATATGAGCTGACATCACTAAGGCTGACTGAAGCTGTTAGAAACATTGTGGTAGTTGGTTTAATTCACATTATTTAAAATGCTAACTTTTTTTGTTGACCAGCTCATATAATTTCAGATGACAGCCCCTCTAAAATAATGCACTGCAGTTTTAACACCAGGTTTTACATTTTCAAAATCTTACGCCAGCATTTGTTTACTTAACATCCATAAAATTGAGTACCTATTTGTCCCAACCACTTTGGCTGACCATGAGACATAGTAGGGAACATGGTTCAGTGACTGCTCTCAGGAGTTGATACTTTGTCCTAGTAAATGCCAACAGTAACTCACGGTTGCTAGGACCCACAATTCCAGGGCCGCCACTCACATGATATTCTAAGTGAAAGATGCCACACCCAGGTTGTTATAATGAGAAAGCTCTGTGTCACCCATTTGTGTAATAGGATAACTTTTCACTTTTCCAGAATAATTGAGAAATGAGACTTTTCTCAAGGAGAAATGTTACCTTATAATATCATTTGGAGAATTAAATAGGATAACACATAGGCATCGTACAAGCACAATAAATTTTAGTTTTAAAAGAAATATTGTCCAATGATTTTGGTCAAGAGTGTGAGCTCTAGATCCATACGACCTGAATTCAAATTCTGACTCCACAACTTTCTAGGGCAAGATAGGTCTTCCTCTGCGAATGCTGACTCAGGGTTACTGAGAAGATTAAATGAGTTGTGTGACTCCTGTAGTCATACATTCTCAATACATTTTGGTTATTTATTAGCTTATTAGTAGAAGCTGAATTACTAAGCCTCAGCATTCATTTTATCGAAGAGTAGTTGAAAGACATTTCTCTAACCCATTTTATGCACTTTTATTTGTCTTTCTTAATAAAATAAATATAGTTTGAACTTTTCTTCCTATTTAAACATAATTATTACAAATGTTGCTATAATACTATAGTAAAATTGCCTCACATTTATTGTTTGCTCACTGAGTACTCCTGGAAACATATTACATATATAACCTCATTTGACACTCAGAACAAAGTTTGCTGTTAGGAGATTTAGAGGTTTTATTTTGTTTTGTTATTGGCTTCCTTGCATAGTCTCACCTATAATTCAGAATCTTGAGACTTCTCAGTAACTGAGTATGTTAAGTAAATATGGATATTTTTAGTCCTTTGCAATGAAAAATGCTAATCTCACAGTAGCATTCTAGGCCAATGTTTATTATTCCATTTTTCCCAGATAGATCACTCTCAATGTAAAGGGAAGCTATGATTCTCACCTATAAAGTTACCCCCACCCCACCCCAACTGTAGCTACTTGATTTATCCCTTTAGAAAATTATTGCTCTTGGTATTTGGAAAAATTATAACTGACCAATGCAATAATACTTCATTAAAAATGCCTACCCACAGAAAATTATTTAATATCAATATAAAACTTCAAAATTATGAAAGAGATTATTTAAGAGTTAAGCTTTTTTGTTAAAACAGGATTCTAGTTTTTAAAAATCTTGCCTACACTCACATCAGAGAGTCAGTCTCCCCGCTCTGAGTCCAAAGTGACAGAGGCAAGCTCAGCAAACAGTTCCTCATCTGGCTGTAATCAGACCATAACACTGCAGTTAATTGAAATATCAATTGCCCTTCAGCACAAGAGATTAATGGAGATGCAATCTACATTCTTTTGCTAGGGGCGTCATGACAAAGTTCCACAGACAAGGCGGCCTAACCAACAGAAATTTATTTTCTCACAGTCCTGATGGCTAGCAATCCAAGATCAAGGTGATGGCAGGTTTGAGTTCTACAGACACTTCTCTCCTTTTGTTTTCAGGTGCCCACCATTCCATTGTGTCCTCATGTCGTCTCTTTTCTGTGTATAAGCCCCTGTGTCTCTTTGTGTCTCCAGATTTCCACTTCTTGTCAGGACACCAGTCAAATTGAATTAAGGCCTAACCTAACAGCTTGATTAAACTTAATCATCTCTTTAAACACCTTATATGCAAATGCAGCCACTTTCTGAGGTACTGGGAAATAGGGTTTTAACATACGAATTTTGGGGGACATAATTCAGTCCATAACACAGTCCATTTTAAAAAATTAAAAAAGTAGAGATCACTTTTCTTTCATACCTCCTGGTTACTGTACATTAAACTACAGCTAAAATCCACAAAACAAGTAACAATATGAAATAATATAATTTTTATTTTATTTTTTTAAGATTCTATTTATTTACTTTTAGACAAAGAGAAAAGGAAGGAAAAAGAAAGGGAGAGAAACATCAATGTGAGAGAGAAACATTGATTGTTTGCCTCTTGTATGCACCCTGGCCAGGGACTGAACCTGCAACCCAGGTGTGTGCCCTGACTGGGAATCGAACCTGCAACCTTTGCTTGGTGCAACAACATCCAACCAACTGAGCCACGCTACTCAGGACCGTATACAAGTATTTTTATGTTGTGGTGATACATCATGGTTTTCTGGTAAAGAACATGCTTATTATTTTAACAAGCACAGAGGACAACTTATTTAAATACAAAGTCTAATAAAAACTTAGTTTTATTGATGAGACCTATTTCAGATCAAATCACAAATTGACATATGACATCTTATTAATGCCTCTATTTATCTAACTTATAATATTTTTATCAATGCTTATTTACATAATGCCAATCAGTATATAAGAAAATGCCATTCTAGGTCAAGGATTTAGGAATTGTGCTATTCAATGCTAGCAAACAGATTTTACTCAGTTCTGGCAAAGCAGATGATGATTGATTGTTTTTAGAGACTCCTGTGTAAAATAATATTGTTAAAAGAATGAGAAGAGAAATTTTTGTTTCAAAGGAATGTATATTAAAGGAAGATGGTTTTAGTTGTGGTCATTTTTATCTTCTGACTTCTCTGGAATTGACCGGTATTTAAAGAAAAACCGTTGTTTCTCTCCTACATCTTTAAATATATTTTATTAAGAGTACCCATGATGTGTATTGGTTATTGGCATTTGTTTCTTCAGTATCCATTGGTGCATGTTTTAGTGCTTACGGCTCTCACGCTGCCAGGCAGACGGCTCCCCAAATCAGCTCAATGTACAGAACCTCTGACTGGGCAACACACATGCAAATATATTCACACGTATTGACAATTGTGCTTTTATTCATTTGATATACACTCAACTACATTTTGGAATGTCTACTGTGTGTCAGGTAATGTGCTAAACAACCCCCCTTGCTTTTTTGTGCATTTTTTCCCTGAGCAAGTGTATCACCAAGCTTCAATTTACCAAGTTAGTCAAGAAAGCCATATTTTCCCAAAAGATCCTCCCAAAGATCATGCAATTCAGTGGTCTTCATATATTGGAATTTTACAAAGCAATTATTTTTTTAATTGGGATATTTTATTAGACTAGTAACAATAAACTTACTATTATCACCATCATTTTAGGAGAAAGAACATTTTAATACCAAAAAGATTGCTTAATGCAAACCTCAAAACATTACTTATTACTCTTATTTCCCTACTGAATATTTTGTCTTCCACAGTCCAAAATTTGGGAGCCACTGATCTGGAAAACAGAACAGAGGGAAAGACAGGCAGCAAATATCAAGAGAACTAATTAAAACCTGTGCATAGAATAGTGCATGCCTTCTCAACATGTAAGTGATTTTCTAATTAAAACATCAAAAAGATTGCTGCTTTTTGATGTATAACATTTGAAAAAAATGACCTGAAGCTTATTCCATGTATAATAATAGATAAATGAAAATGAACCTTCTTTTGAAAAAATTGTGATGTTATCCACTTGTGGCTGCAGTTTCCTAACAAGATTCTCCAGGTTATTTAACATGGCTTGTGGTACAAACATGCCCCTCAATATGAGTTTGATTAAACAGAAACTTTAGATCCTAGAAATTTAGATCATTTAAGTGATGATAAATGTCTATGATATTAATGATAGTAGAGATAAATTATTTTATTGACAATATAATGGAAAGGATTATGGTATAACTACCATAAGGTAGTTATATGGTAGTTATACCATAATCCTTTACTATATTATAGTGATTAATAATAGAAGGAAAAGAAAGGAAAGAAGAATAGAAGATATTTTCAATTAGCAATGAAATTATGGTGATTGATTAAGGTATAAACATTCACAGTCAATTATAGATCTAAAATCAGATACTTGCATTGTAAGTCTGTGTGTGTAAGCAAGGTACTGGTCACTGGCCGAAATTCACACTGACCTAATTTCTCACCAGTACTTGTATGTTTCCAATGATGGTAAATATTCCTGACATATACTCTGTGATTAATCTGAAACAGCAAAGCATAATATTTTAAAAGTATAAATACTAGTCAGGAACATTATAATTATTAGTTTAAACAACAGTTTATTGTAATCTTAATGGCTCTCTTTTGAATTGATTTTATGTAGAGAATCATCGATGCCTCACAATATTTCTTATAGGTAGAATTCTTCAGAATAATATGTAGAACTATATGTGGAACCAGATTAAAAGGCTACCTACATTGTCTAAATTGAAAAGTACTATAAAGTTTCCCAAGGACCGCCTTTATCTAGGTGCTATGTACCTGAACTACTATAAGTTAAATGTATGCATGTTCTTTTTTTTTTTTTGCCTCCCCTATATTAGATATAAAATATTTTTAAGGGGTAGCATTGAATGAATCCACCATTAAACGTTATTCACTAAACCAGCTCTGCAGAGAATCTAGATAGAATAAAGGTAAAGAAAGCATGAGAAATGAGGAAAATGAACATATGGGGACTTGAGAAATCTTGTCTAGGTGCAGTTCTGTTGAAATCACCACTAGATATCACATTAGCTTTCAGGCTGATCATTCAGGCCAGGTTCACAGATTTATTTATCTTCCATGCCTTTTCATAGAACATTTCTGACAATTAAAATTGCAACCGAACAGAGGTTCCGCTGCCTGCCGCAATGAAAGCCGAACTTGTGACACAGATGCTGATGAGAAGAAAAGTAGTTTATTCAAGTCCTGGCTACTGGAAAATATGGGGGAACTCTTGTCCCAAAGTCCATCTTAACATCTCAGTGCAGGCAAGAGTTTTTACCTGCAAGGGGAGAGAAAGCAGAACGAAGAAGTCAGGGGAGGGAGCTGGGACATGCAGACCGTGTTCTCACTGGTCTCTGTATCACTGGATCTCACTGGAGATCTTTAACGTCAGCCAAAGTCTGACTTTCAAGCTGTCCCAGGCCCAGGCAGGCTCCAGGACAGCCCGTTTCTGCAATTTGCTCAAAAAAGGTTCCTAGCAATTTATGGCATGCAGGACTAACCAGGTGTTGGTTTTAAGGCATGCATCTTGTTTCCTGACCTGGGGAAAACAATTGTTCATTACACATTATTTAATCAAAACAGTTATTTTGCCTTGCAGAGTAAGAATTTGTGTAGGATGTGTGGGATGTAAAGGCTGCGCAGGATGTCCTCCCGTAGGCTTTGATACGGCTCATTATGGTCCCCATTCGTGAGTAGGTTACCTGGGCTTTTTGAGGGATGAATTCTTGTTGACTGAGTGGACTCATTAGCTGGGCCTTGAGGCCAGGCTGCTTCCTAGGTTCACACAGGAACAGACACTCCTGAACTGTAAAGTATAGTAAAAAACTTTTAACATGCAGGCTCTAGTTTTTGAGAGAAAAATCAGGTTAGGGTATATTATTATTTTAGTTCTATAACTACTCAGATGAATATAAACAGTATATCACATTCATTCCTCATTACAAAATAAATGCCTTTGATTTGTTAATATTGAAATGATAGAATCCATTGCTTAAAATGTATATAACATTTTTACTGATTCTTTATAGTAAACCTTATAACAGCTGTTTTATAACATCACTTCTATACTAATAGCATGGACATTTAAAGGCCCTTACTTGAATCTAAAGTAAATATATATACACATATATACATATATACATATATAAACACATATACATACACACACACCCATACACACATATATTTGTCAATAGAGGTTTGAAAGCCTAGAGATTTTGGAATTAGAGAAATGTGAATTTGAATTCTATCTTTCCTACTTCCTATGTGTGTCCATCTCCTACAGCTTAGCATTTCTAAGACTCAATTTCCTCAAATTTTGAATACAATGGCAATATTTTAAGTAATTTCTATTAGCTTGCTTTTAGTTCCTCCTAAAATACATCATCATTACAATTGAATTTGTTTAGTTTTTTAAAAAAATAACTTCTCTTACTATAATCGTGAAGCACTCAATACCCTGCAAGTACCTTCCCATGAAAACAACTAAATAATCCAGATAAAGTATAAACTATATTTCTATAAATTAATTGATGAGATGGCTAGAAGATAAGAAAGTAGCTAAAAGCTAAAAAAAAGAGAGAAAATACGAGAAGGTGGGTAAGAATTGAAACTAGGTCTTACCTTAAGATCATCTGCTAAACTGTAGGGATTTTGAGATTCTGTTCCGGAAATGGCCAGCCAGTCAGGGCATAAACCTTAGATATTTGCTTCAGTAGATCACTACAACCTGGACTTCAAAGATAAAATTTCTGAGAAAAGTGAGCGAAGCATATCAAATCACAGAACACACAAAGGAACCAGAAACCATAAAAAGCCTAGCACCATAAATCAAGGGTCAGCAGAAATAAGAACCAGAAGTATCATACCACAGAGTCTTCAGATACTGGAATTTTCTTAAATGTCTGTGTTTTAAGAAATTAGAAAAGAAAAGGAGTCTGTAAGAATGACCAGGTGGATTTATAGTAACAGCACAAGCAGAAATAAAGAAACCAACAAGGTATATTAAAGCATCCTGAGGCCAATGATAGCCGGAGCCGTTTTCACTTCTATGTCTTAAGGAACATGGCAGAGAGAGAGGTTACAAGAAACCGCAGCCAGTATAATTGCAGCTACAGCAAAGGATCATCTGAGAGGTTCTGCAAACTTTGGTAGAAGAATGCAGCTTCCTCTGACCCACAGCACATTGCGAACTGTTTGGGAAGTAAATAGCTTACCCTGCTGGTAACTTTTGTTTGTCCAAACACACTGGATGCCAGAGCCAGGGAGCTTTGTTGATGTGATTCGTAGAGGCTAGTGTGCCAGGATGCAGCAAAGTGGAGAAGGGAGGATTCGACAGGCAAAAAGAGGATTCCCGGCAAAAGTCATTAAGAGACGTTGAGGACAGAGTGCAAAGTCCTAAGTTACATTTAAACATAGTTATAAAAAGAAAAAAATAAGGCAAAACACATATTCAAAGACGAAATGGGTGATAAGGTTTTAGAACTGCTGAAAGACAATATACCCTAGATCAAAATGCAAACCTAATATAAGATGAAATTCACAGACAGTATCATAGCAAAACTGAAGAACACTAAAGATGACAAAAAGTCTTAAAATTATCTAGATAGAAAAGTAAGATGACCTAACAAAGGAGACCATTATCAGTTACGCTCTGATTATGCTCTCCTTTAACTAAGTAACTAAAGTCATAACTGATTTCTCAACAGCAACCAGGGAGCTACAAGTTGGAAGTAACACTTTCAATGAGCTACCTGTCCACACTTAATTCTCATCTTTCAAAGCTGTCTCTCAAGAAAAGGTGTAATGTGTAGATATTTTTCAGATAAACAAATGAGAGGTTTAAAATCTCAGGGTTTACTTGAAAGACAGTATCAGGGGATGAACTTCAGGCAGAAGGATAGTGATCTAAGCCCAAAGGTCTGGGATACAAGAAAGACCAGTAAACTGGTGTTAAAGAGGCGGGTGTATCTAAACATGCCAATCATAATTTCCAAAGTAGAAGTCAAAAAATAGAATGAAACCAGGAAAAAGCTCTCAATTCAAAAGAAGGGAAGAAAATAAAAATAGAAAGTCTATAAATAGAAATCACAAATAAGATCATGGAAACTATTCCAAATCATTATCAGTAAAGTCTGATGAGTGCAAATATAAAGTTCTGACTAAAACCTGGAGGTGGGGGGAAGCTGAATTCAAATACACAATAATATTTTATTTACAACAGACATACCTTAACTATGAGGACTTCTCCCAAATCATGAATCCAAAGTTTGGAAAATGACATCCCACACAATTGCTATCTAAGAGAGCTCTTAAAACTAAAGAGATTCTAAGGCAAACAGCCTCGTTAGATCTTAAGATCATTACATAATCACTACACTACATAATAAAAGGTTCGGTTCATCATGATGTTGTAAATTCTACATAATAGTACAGCCTCAGGCTACAGACAGCACAAATTTCAGAACTAGGGGCAGAGATAGAGAAATTTGCCATTACATGTGGGAAGTATTCACACTTCTTTCACTAATCAATAGATAAACAGAAACAAAAATCAGCAACATTTGGATAATGTACATTCTTTTCAAAACTCATGGACTTTCACAGCCAGTAAACAATAAATTCTGCTGGTAGGTACATTAAAATTATATTAAAAATTGGTAAATTCTAGGGTAAGAGAAAACATAGACCCGGGATCAGAAGGATCAGGAGTGTTAGTGAGGAGTGAAATTTGGGGAGAGCTCTTCAAAGTGCAGCGTTAAATGCGGTTTTCAGAAAAGCCGTCATTGAAATAGCAACATTTGAACTGAGATGACCAAGGTGAAGGCATTCCAGAGAGAGAACACTGCTGGAGTAAAGGCCTGAGGCAGGAGCATGCTGTGTGCATTCAAGTGGATTGATGGTGAGGGGAAAACGGGTTACGAGGAGAGGTGAGAGTTAGCCGGGTGCTGGGGCCCCCCCACAGGCCGTTAAAAGGACGCTGGCCTTTTTTTTTTTTGAGTAAAATGGGAAGTCCTCACAGCGCTGGGCGCGGGGAGGTGACTGGATCTCATTCACGATTTAGAGGGACTCCCGGGCTGCTGAACTGAAAATTCTCCACAGGAAGCAAGGTTGTAGCACAGAGGCAGTGAATGTATGTACACCCTAACCTTATTTTAATGGATAATGCATTTACTTACCCACAAAAGTAGATAAAGAAAAGGAAGGAAAGAAAAGCAAACCGCTCTGGCTGTGTAGTGGGAAAGAAATGAGGAGGAAACGCCAGAGGAGGAGTTTTAAGTGTAAATTGCTATATAATTTGTGATGTGATCCTTTCTTGTGACCCGTGCATTTTTAGAGAATGCAAAAACATATTTTTAAATGCTCCTAGAATTAGCATGTAATTACGTGCTGTCCATTTGAGTAGTTCAGGCTGTTCAGGTACTTACTCATTATTCAGGCTCAAATAGGAACTTGTGTTTTTCCTGAAACCTATCTTTCTAAGGAGATGTAATCTTGACTTCTTTCTTTAGTAAAAGTTACAGCATGTTCTATTTTTCTCTCCTAGTATAAGATACTAAGACATTGAAAGTATTTATGTTTTAACACATCCTGTAAATTAAAAATATGATACTGATTGTCTTTATTGATAAGAACTATTGCCATCAAACAGTACTCACCTGATTAATCGTAACAGTTACTTTATTTAAACAAAATGTTGATTATCTTCTGTGCCTCACACCCCATGCCACAACTCTGAAAAATTTACTAGGAATACAGTGTCCTAAACATTCACAAATCGCATACTGTGCTGACTGAGAACCATTGGCCTGTGAGTGGTAACTACAGTTGAAAGAGATCCATCAGGGACAGGAGGCCATAGAAGAACAGGCCTAAGGTGAAACTCTGGGTAAGAACTTGGTCTTCACTCTCCCTGGATATAAAGACTATGATGCTGTATATCTTATACGTCGCGGTATGTGTTTAGATATGTATGCACATTTTGGAAAAAATAATATTGACTCATATTTGCCAACTCTACCCATTTTACATTGAGGAAGGAATACATGCTTTTCTTGCCAAATAATTTTAGGTCTTCCACACACACTTTTGTCTGCATCTACACAACTGCTTTTTTTAGTGGTCCCTTCTCTGAGACTTAAGAAAGCTCCAAGTACAAGTGGAATAATCTGGAAATAAGCAGAGCAGTTTCTTTTTTTAGGCAGTTGTGCTCAGGTGAAAAGATAAGGAGAAATCAGAAAATTCAGAGGAGAATATGGCTTTGCTGCTGACCTTGGGCGAGTGAGACTCTCAATTCATCTGTGAAATACTAAACCCACAGGCTCTTTCTGAGAAATAAATATATATAAAGATGTTGTATAACCATAGATCACATCAGAGTTTTATTGAGTATACATTTATTTCTAACACTGTTCAGTCAATCGTTTTAAAATGAATATTTAATTACTACTGTGTTCTGTAAATTGTACTATATTCTCTTCTGCCCTCAAGATATTTTAATGGAGGCCGGGGTGATGAGATGTATGTGTAGGGCCCTGTAATAGGACAGAGAGACAGAAGATGACTAGGTAGGCAGAGAGAATTATACAAGGCCTTCCAGAGGAGAGATAATTCTGTGTTCTGCTGGCATTAGTCTCTCTTTCCATAAATGTTGACTGAAAATCATGAACCCAAGTGTTGACACAAGTGTTTTCCTTTTCCCTTCAAGTCAAAGTGGGTCAGAGGAGGAAAGGGGAAATGGAGAAAAGGAGTCAAACTAGGCTTATACATGTATTAAGTACACATAATAATTTCTAGATGGCAGGTGTTGTGTGGCATTTCTGTATTTCCCCTAATTTGAAATACAATTTTACAAGAAAATAGTTTTTATATGCTATTAAATTTAAGAAAGATAGATAGTTCAGGTGTAACCTTTTATCACAACATGAGTGGTAATAATCTTATTAAAGCACCTAGCATTTTTTTCTGTATTTCTTAGTATCAATTTTATCTTTGCATAATATATGATTCAACATTTGTATTTTTCAAGAATTCTCACCATTCTTTAACTGCTATATTTCTTCCATATTACCAGTCCTGTTTTTGCTTCTGAGAGTTATTGATTTCTTATTAAGCCTTCTTTACATTTTTGCTATCCTGTGAATATAATTTGTTTTTGCAGGCCAGTGTTTCTATTAATTTATCCACTTAATTTATGTAGTTTTAAGAGACTTATTTTCTGAAAAACTCTGAAGTTAGTGAACTTAAATGGTTGCCTTTTTGAGATTTTGGCAGTGAACACATCCCTCAGTCTGGCATGTGACTTGGTTGTTTTTGTCAGGCCTTCACGAAGGGGAGCTTGCTGTTTCTTTTATCGACTCAATTAGGTGATAACACCTTCATAAAGATAACATATTTCTGATACAGTGTTACTTTGTGTGCGGGTGAAAAACAAGCAAAATACATTTTTAAATAATAAGTAATTCAGTTTAAAAACTGGAAGGTTGTGAATAGCATGCTTCCTGAATTTATGAGGAGCTTGACTATTTTCCAACTGCTACACATGCTCTTCTCATTAATGTCACTGATTTTTTTGTACAATTGTTTGTTGCAATGTTATATAGTAAACTATATACCATTATAAATGAACACAGCTACCTAAATGAAGGCACTGTTCCCTTATTTGCAGATTATTCTACTTTCACGTGGCTCCTTCCTAAATCTCAGAGAAGGGACTACTGTCATGTATAGATTCTAGATTTTCAAGAAGTCCGTAATGATATGCATCTGCTTTGAACTCTGTTTCTTTGGTAAAAGGTCAGAACAATGTATGGTGTTTGTCATTCCCTAAATGTGTGGCTTGGCAATATAAAAACAAGTTTTTTCCTCTCAGCCACAACTGGTGACTCTCGTAATTTTGGTGAATCATCACTGCCCTTAAAAACCAGGTGCGGGACTCTCTCCCAGCTCCGCATCACGTCATCCATCTTCACGTTCTGGTGAATATTTCACTCTCTTTCTAGGCAGTTTAAGTGTAGTTGAGATGTGATTTCTTTTCAGAATAATCTTGCTCTTTAACTTCAGCTTGTCCTTATTATCAGCTCAACATCTTTGGCTGAAATAATTGGGTATTGATTATTTTTATACTGTCATTTGCAGTTTAAATGGGATCTTTATAAACACTTGAGAATCCTTTTTTTAGGTTTTTTTTTTTTCACATTTTTTATTGCTGTCCAAGTACAGTTGTCTCCATTCCACCCCCAACTCCCCCCCACCCTAGCCACTGCCACTTCTGACCCTTGATCCTACCCCCCTTTGGTTTTGTCCATGTGTCCTTTATACATGTTCCTGAAAAACCTTCCTTCTAATGGCTGTTGTATGCTCACTATGTATGCATCATTCTAGTCTGGGGTTAGGTTCACTGCTGAATTCAGGTTCAACTTCCATTAAAAGAAAACAGTAGATTGGTGATAAAGCAAGAGCACTTTCCTCTGCTTCTTCAACTCTTTTTCTCTTTTTTTCTTGAATTATAAGCCAAACAAAGAATTTGGAAACTCTTGGGGGGGCGGTGTGGGGAAGGGGGAGGTCGCTTGGCTTCATAACTTCACAAGGACGGAAGGTCACAGCATACTGCCCCTTATTCTTCTCTTTCTCTGGGCAGGACAGACTATTAATTACTAACTCCAAAAATAATATAGCAATATTATTCTAACTTTCTTCTTCTTTTTTAAAATTTTTTATTAGAGAGAGAGAGGGAGAGAGAAACGTAGATTTGTTATTCCACTTATTTGTGCATTTATTGGTTGATTCTTGTATATGTCCTGGCCAAAGATCTAACCAGCAACCTTGGTATATTGGGACAATGCTCTAACCAACTGAGCTACCCAGCCAGTACCTTCCATTTTTCATGTGCATACTTAAGCACACTTATATTTTTTAATCCCTATTGTTTTCATTTTAGTTTGCCATGAATTATTTCTGTTGAGTTTTTAGACCCACAGAAGCATAAATCAAAGTGACAGTAATTTCTATTCAATATTTAAAGATTTCTTGTGCATCTGTAACTCACAAGGTAAGAACCTTTCCTACTCTATGAGACACTAGGAAAACTAAAATACTGATAATATTACCTATGCACAGTGGCATTGTATAATTCAAGTTGGAATTTGGGAGCCAAAGGACCAAAATTCAAGTTCTTACTCTGGTTTTTCTTTGTTACTCTGCGTACACCACTTAATTTTAAAACTTTCACTTGTCTCCTGTATAAATACTGATGTACTAACATCTACTTCAGAATTGTCATGAAAATGAAATAAATTATAGGAATGTATTTTGATGATTCTGGTATGTGATATCCAAGCCCTTAAATGGTTTAGCATCTATGTGAGTAAAGGACTCATTGAAATGAAAACTAATACTAACTGGAAAGTCACTGGTTACTGTTCCAAAAATTTAATAGATATAATATAGAAGACTCAGAAGGCAGGCACTGAGTATATGAGAAGTGGTTGAAATTGTTTCTGAATAGAACTGGGACTTAAAAATTGGCCTTCAAGGATATATAAGCAGAATCTTCTAAACGTCCCTACCAGGAAGGAGCCAACTTCATTCATTCATTAAATCATTTGTTACATATTTGTGAAGTGTTTACCATAGTGTACGTACTGTGCCATGTTAATGGATATGGAAGAAGTGGCCATGAAAAGAAAAAAACTGCTTGACTTTTGTCACATGGTATACATTCTAATCTGTGGACTCTGACAAATGAAAAGGTAGTAGCCTCTTTAACCGCAGACTAACAGGATGAATTTTAGGATAGTAGTCAATATCGTATGGCTTTGTACTTAAACAGAAATGCTCCTGTATATTCACTGTCAAATTGGAAGGCAACAAATGCCACTATTTTTTTACTGTATATTTTATTTAGCTTCCTAGTCATATTGATTGCCATTTTAAATATAATGGATTGTGTTTTTTTATAGACATGCAGTTGATTGTGTCCAATTCTGCTTATAATCAAGTTAAATAAAAACTCAATGAAATGCCAGTCCATTTTTTAAAATGTCTGCATTTGTTCAAGATTATTTAATTAAAGATTATTAAAACATAATTGAAATTTTTACTTTCCTAGAAACTAACAAGTCAAAGATATTTACTCTTTATAGTTTATCTTATATTCACTTAACTGATGAAAAAAATTCCTTAAGGAGTCTCAGGAGCCTCCAGAGGACAAAACAGAAGGGCATGCAGATACTCAGTTCATTGCTTTGTCAGCAGACCTTCAGTTAGAGCAGGGGCACCAAACTCATTTTCGCCGGGGGCCACATCAGCCTCTCGGTTGCCTTCAAAGGGCTGAAAATGATTTTAGGGCTGTGTAAATGTAACTGCTCCTTAACTAGGGGCAAGTTTGGTGCTGCCTCCTGGTAGAAACAAGGTGCCTGGCCAGACAAAACAAGGTGGAGGCCGGATTCAGCCCAGGGGCCTTGTGTCTGCCACCTGTGAGTTAGAGGCTTATCTAAACTTGCTTTTTTATCTAATAAATCCATTTAAGTACTATATATTTATAATTTGGGATGTGCTCACAAAACAGCAAATATAATAATAAGCTCAAGGAGAGGGGAACTAGCTTCAGTATCTTTGATAACTTGTAAACAAAACAAGTTGATTTTTAATTGATTTATCTGATGTCATGATTCCATTACTTCCCTTGGTTACAATCCTTGTGTACTGGTTGGGGCGCCTGGTCTTTACAGGTTTGCATCACACTAAGGAGAGCAGCCCCCATTGAACTCCTCTCACCCTTTCCCTCTGAACCCCTAGGCCCTGCAGCAAAGAGAATCTGAGGTGGCCCTGACCTCTGATAACTGGTCAGCCCTGATGGCTGGTGGAGAGAGCAATAGTGAGAGGATGCTTTTGAGGGCAAGGTGATGGCTTATTAGGGAAGTGTCAGGAAGTGCCTGTGAATGACGGAGGGAAAGCACACAGGTTGGGGGTAATGGAAAGACAGTATCATTTGGACAGTCATTCATTAGTTTGACCACCTCGCTCACACCCAGTGACCATATGAATATATATTTGCCCTTGTGGCTGGATTAGGGGAGACTCATTCATTCAAACAACAAATACTTCATGAATGCCAAACACTGTGCTAAGTTTTCCAGTAGAGTGGAGAATAATATTGATACAGTCTCTGCCTTCATAGAGATTACAGTATAAGAGACAGGCAGACATTAAACAGAAATTCTGGAAGACTAAAATATAGTTGCAGTTTGTGATAAATGCTATGTTGGAAACCTCTGGGCTGCATGGTAAGACCATATTTAGGGACCCAATTAGATAAAGGGGTCAAAGAGATCCCTCATTTTCTCAAAAAGTGATGCTGAAACAAAGACTAGAAGGATGATTAAGTGGTCATTCAGATAGAATAGAAGGGTCTTTCAAGGCAAAGGGAGCAGTATATGGAGAGGCCCGGGATGGAAAGGAGTTTTAAGTGTGCATTCAAGGCACTTAGATGGACTAGGGGAGCTTCATAGTTGAAAACTACGGTTGCATGAAAAAGTGTGTTTCCGCAAGGAGTGTCTTAGAAGGTATTGTGAGCCAATTCTACAGTGAGGAGTTTAGTTCTTCATTTGTCTATGAAGACTTTCGTATGGAGCACTTTTCCAGGGCTTTTCTTTCTTGGTCTTGTTGAGTTGAATTCAGAGATCTTCAGTGGAGATTTGTATGTTTGTTAGTCATGTGCTGAATAGGGGCTTCTAGATACGCTGTGCTGTCTACTACAGTAGTCAAATGTGGCAATTGAAATTTAAATAAATTTAAATTCAACACAGTTTTAAACTCACAAGTTCCATTCCTCTGTCACACCAGCCACATTTCAAGTGCTCAGTAACTGAAAATGGCTAGCGGCTACTCTGCTGGGCAGCACAGATATTAAACATTTACGTCATCGCAGAAAGTTCTATTGCACGGGCCACATGGTAGTTAATAACACGGGCTCTGAAGTCACAAAGTACTGGATTAAAATCCTCATTTACTTACTGTGTGATTCTAAACAGTGTACTTAACATTTCTGAGCCTCAGATTAACCCTGGATAGAATAAGAATGGTCTAAATAATGTATACATAAACTTACCTGGCATCTGGCACAAAATAGAAATTTTTAGAAAAACTAGTTATACCGGAAATGTCTATTTCTTTAACCCAACTCCCTGTCTTCTAGTGACTCCATCATTCTCCATCTTCCTTCCCCATCTAGTATAAATTTATTTCAAGCATATTTTCACCCAAGCCTTATTTTCTTTATTCATTAATCACATCCCCAATTCAATCCACAATTCTACACCATTCCAAATTTGTTCTCTGATCCAACTGTCTGTCAAACCTTATTGAAGGAAATTATTTCATTATTGAGACTATTAGCTTTCTAATGGTCAGCCTTCATGTTGATCTGGATGACCTCCAGAACTTGGCAAGCATTTGACTACACCTCTTTTCATTTCTGATAATACCTGTTCTAACTGCAACCTCCACTCCAGATGCTTACTTCAGCTCTGTATCAGCAAGCGACTACCTCTCTGAATGAATTTGCTGAGCTTCCCTCTCCTATACCCGCAAGTGTATATTTTTTCAAATGGGTTCCCAAATGTCAGTATTGGGACCAGTGTAAGGCTACTTTAGAAACACCTGATTAATGTCAAAAAATACATCTACCTTGACCTGATCCCAGCCTACTGAATGAAAATCTTTAGTGCTGGAAATGGGAGAATCTATATTTGTTTAAAGCTCCTCAGGCAACTTTTGAACTAAGTTTAGGAGGATCGTGGACACCTTTGCTCATAATCTCTGATAGTTTTTTTCAGACTTTTCAATATTAATCCGGCTGCCTCTGCTTCTCTCCAGCAGTTGCCATGTAGGCTGCACTTTTCAGAGCTCTTCGATGAGCTGTTAGAGCATCTGTCTTGCCTGTGGTCATCATGCTTAATCTCTCCTTGCTGGAACTGTTAACACGCTTCTGTTGGTGTCTTGCCAAATTTGAAAGTAGCTGGAATAGCTCCTTTGCTGTGTCCTGGCTGTGCTCCAAGACTTGATTATTGGCCATTTTGTCTGACCATTTAGTGCAAACTATAGATCATAGACGACACTGGGTAAAGGGTTCAAGCAGCCAGACTTGGAATCTCAGGAAGATGGAAGTCCCACAGTCTTATAATGGTGTAGGCATGAACATCGCTCTGTAAGAGTTTCAAGTTGATTCACAGTGTTCTCTACCGGGCATAACATTTAGCATTCTAGAGAAAAAAGGACATTTGATGCTATTTTAAAATGTTTTCTTCTCTTAGTGTGTGGTATATATAATTTATAGTGAGTTTCTTTGGCCCAGTTATCTTTTTGGTGGTTCTCAAAAACTTAAAATGTCACAGATAGAAGCAAACATTTCAGTGAAAATAGCTAAACGATCAAAAATCAACATGTAATTAGCAGATCAACATATATACACATATATTAGAGTAGTATTTTTATTTGTTAAAGACATATTTATTTATTTTTAGAGAAAGGAAGGGAGAGAAACAACAATGTGTGGTTGCCTCTTATGTGCCCCCAAATGGGGACCTGGCCCATAACCCAGGCATTTGTCCTAACTGGGAGTTGAACCAGCAACCCTTTGGTTTGCAGTCCTGCACTCAATCCACTGAGCCACGCCAGCCAGGGCTATTTGTGTAGTTTTATATTTCTGTATTTATAATATGTATGCTATTTATATATAAGTATATATTAACATAAATATTAATATTATATTTAATAATAATTTCATCAAACTTAAATTATGTATTACATAATAGAATTTCAACTGTTCAGTCTCTTAGTGGAATTATTTCCATGACTCTGATTATTCATTATAATTCTTTATTAAACAAAGCCATTTTCATATGTCTTAACATAGTAGACATTTCAAATTTTAGTATATGATTTCATTTTTATTTGGGATAACTATGATGAATACCAGTGACATTTGCTGAGCTCTTGAATTGTGACAGACACAGTGTAAAGCACTTTACATAGATTAACATACTTAGTCATCACAACAGTCCTATGAAGTGGCTGTTATCCCTATTTAATTATGAGAAAATTAAGGCACAGAGTACATATTCTTTTCCTAAAGCCATTCTTTAAAAGACAGAATTAGAGTCCTGGCCAGGTGGTTCAGATGGTTGGAGCATCATCCCATACACCAAAAGGCTGTGGGTTTGATTCCTGTTCAGGGCACATACCTAGGTTGTGGGTTCAATCCCCAGTCAGGGCATGTACAGGAGGCAACCCACCAATGCTTCTTTCTCACATTGATCTCTCTCTCTCTCTCTCTCTCTCTCTCTCTCTCTCTCTCTCTCTCTTTCTGTTTCTTTCTCTTTCTCTCTCTCTCTCTCTCTCTCTCTCTCTCAAAGCAATAAAAAAAATGATAAAAATATATCCTTGGATAAGGATTGAAAAAAAAAAAAAAGACAGAATATTAGAATTTGGGCCCAGGTTGTCTGATTCCAGAACTTAGGTTTGTCACACTAGGCTATGCTCCTAACACGACATAATCTGCAAATCTGCTTGTGAGCATTCTTAGGGTGCAACCTTTGGGCATGATTCCTGGGTAGTTGACTTGGGGGTCTTTGCTACCAATAGCAACTATATAATGAAAACTTTCAGAAGCCCTATTAGTACTTTATCACTTGTATTTCAAATTTTCTAACATACCCTCAAACACAGAGAAGTGGAAGTTAACTAGACCACTTTTGCTTTCACACTTTTGATTGTCAGAGATATAAAAGGTAAAAGAATAGCTCATCCAAGAGAGAGGTTTACATAGAATTCCAACCAGGATAAGTTGCCATTCCTCATCAGAGTATGATCACAATAAATAAAATTGGGTTCTAAAGTTACACCACAATGGCATGTAGACATTTGCATGTAAAGGTTATGTTTGCTGTGTTTTACGATTTTGAGCTTATACATTTGAGTAAATAATCATTAGTTCACTTATATTATTGTTAGGTCACCATGAAAATTCATTTATTTGCTGAAATGTAAACAAAATTGCACATTGAATTAATTCAAGACTCACAAATTAGAAAGTTTACATAATTTAGTTTATGTGGCTAAGCCTCATAGCAAAACTGTAGAGACAGGCCTAGAAGTTTAACTTACCCCTTATATAGTGTTAAAGCAAATTATGTCATAAACTCTTGGTTTCCTGTTACTGTATTATTATAATCTGGAGAGAAATAACTCCTTTTTCACTTGAAATAAGCTTCGACTGAAACTAAGTTTTAAGTTACCATTGCACATTGAGAAACATTTTTGCGTACTGCATATACACAGGCATGAACATATGAACACACACACACTCAAACACTTATAGCATCTCCCACATATAAATGGAGTGATTTCAGGAAGTATATTTGAAGAAGTGCTTTTAAAAACCAGGGACAGTTTCCCACAAAAATAGTGTTGTTACTATGCCAGTATAAAATGTTAATCATCTCATATTTCACGTTATTTTAAACAATGCTTTTATGGGACTGTCCTGTCCTGATTTTCCTTTCTAGACACCAGAAGCACAACCCTCTGTACCACTAAGTCTAGAAGACCCACAATCACCATAACCCATAACACGCGGTTTTCAAAAGTATACATGCCATCAACCAGTACAGTTATCAAAACCAGTGATATCCCATTAGAATAATTATATAGATATTAAGAAGCTATGTCTATATTTTCAAAATGATAAATATCATGGTTTTATTTATGAATTTTTTCATTTATTTATGAAATTTTTTATTTATTTATGAATTTTCAAATCTTGAGCGCTCAGTAGTTTTTAAATCTTATTAAAATAAGTATGCAATGGTGGCAAAAGACTATTAGGTTTACTAAGACCAGAAAATACCAATCACAAGGTATATGCTGTTAAATATGCTAACCCAAGTTGCATTTCTTGCTTTTATTATTATTTCTGGGTGCCAGCATTTCTATGTTACTAGTAACTGAGAGTATCGTTTATATTAACCAAGTTTATAAGAAGTCATGATTATTGGAATTAGACAACTCCTCACAATTTAGTCATTATCATGGAAGAAAAGCAGCAATTCTTCTCTTGAAATTGATACTCTGAATGTTGGTGAATTAGATATTCTTTATTTTCTAAAGGGTGGCCTGATTTTTGACAAATTTGTTTGCAAGTAATCACTCTTTAGTCAATAGGTCTCTGCCTTAGTTATCTAGGCTGCTATAACAAAATACAACACACTTGGGTGGCTTACACAACAGAAATTTATTTCTCACAGCTCTGGAAGCTGAGAAACCTGAAATCAAGGTACCAGCAGATTTATTTCCTGGTGAGAGCCCTCTTGCTGATTTGTAGATGACTACCTTCCCACTGTGTGCTCGTAAGCCAGAGAGAGAGAGAGAGAGAGAGAGAGAGAGAGAGAGAGAGAGAGAGAGAGAGCGCGCGAGCGCACCCAGACTCTGGTCACTTACTGTTCTTCTAAGGACACTAATCCCATCACGGGCATCTGCTTAAACCTTGTTATCTCCCAGTGGTTCCACCTCCATATATCATTGCACTGGGGCTTAGAGCTTCAATGCATGAAATTGTAAGTGGGGAGCACAAACAGTCCATTGTAGCCTCTAACTAAAGAATGTGCTTATAAGTGTCTACATGGTGTTTTTACATTTTTTAAAACCATATGTCTTGGAAAAGTTAAGCACTTTCCTGTTTACCATGGTCCCTGCTGTGCCCTGTTGTGTTATTCCTTGCTACACACTCAATGATGTTGCATAAGAAGCCTCTGTAGATAATTGAATTATTGACTATTGCTATAAACCATTTATCTTCTCAAAATTTATCAAGATTTTGGTAGTAATATATTCTTTTGGTTATCTTTTACAGGATGGAGAACCTAATAAGGGGAAGGAATCCCCCCCAATATCAGAGAAGTCCTTGTAAAGAAGTTCGTGCGGCACTTCGGAAGAGGCCTGAAGAGGAGTGTAAGTATCTCAGTAGAATTAACTATATTCTAGATAGATTTGGTGAGCAGCATTGTAAAACTAAAGGGTTGACCTTTAACTCATTAAAAAATAGAGATGCTTAATAAATATTTGTTGAATCAAATTGAATTCATTTTTTAAAACATATGATCACATAGTATAAGGACGCATTGTTAAGATGCTCTACCGACAGTCTGGTTTCCAATGAGGTGGGGAAGGCTGCATAATCTACCACCTCTTTCTTAGATAGTCATGTTGACAATGTTAATGTTTTTCAGGAGTCCTAAGGTTAAAAAATCTTTTTGAAATGTGTTTAAACTATACATTCTCTAGCTTCCTTTGGCCACATTGTTCTTTCAGCGTTTTTTTAAAACTGAAAACTCTTTGAAAACCACTGTATTAGACTAAAGAACAATTATCTTCTGGTAAATATAAACCCATTTAACAAAGAGAAATATTTGATTCAATGCTATTTAAGAAAACATTTTGGAAGATAGAAGGCATGTTTCCCACAATTAACTCATTTTATTTCCTCTTGATATTATCACATATTAGAGTATATAATTGTCTGTGAAGATTTTATTTAAATATTTTCAATCATTAGCATTTTTTGAAATGTTTGACATAGTATTTGCAATTTTAGTTTCCAAGATGACCAATAATACTAACTTTCCTCATGGTAATTGCATATAATTATTTTCAAGGAAGTCAACCACATGATATTTTGACAAAATTTATCTATTTTTTTATTTTTTTTATTTTAATTGTTGTTCTCGTACAGTTTTCTGTCTTTTATTCCCTTCCCAGCCCACCCCCCAGCCCTCCCCACCTCCCTCCCATTTCCACCCCCCCTAGTTTTTGTCCATGTATCTTTTATACTTGTTGCTCTAAACCCTTTCCCCTTTTCCCCTGAAATTCCCTCCCTCTCCCCTCTGGTGACTGTCAGCCTGTTCTCAATTTCAGTGTCTTTGGTTATATTTTGCTTGTTTGTTTGTTTTGTTGATTAGGTTCCTGTTAAAAGTGAGATCATATGGTATTTCATACGGAACTAATGAAATGGGTTCATTGGCATGGACAGTTAGGTAGAGTTATAATATTACATTGGCATTTTAAATTAGTTTGAAGTACACTGTTCTGAGTAAAGACCAAGCACATTAAATCTGGGCACACTCATGGCAGGTAGAATGTTTTTGTTTTGTTCTGTTTTATTATAAAGTCAATAGACTATCTGATTTGGCCGGCATTTATATCATTCAATGCAGTATTAGTTTTAATTGATAGAGCTTTAGCTTCTAACACTTTAAACAACATCTAATTAAAACTAAAATTTCAAAATGAAAATTGAGTTCGTGGATATCTTAAAGTAAAAACTGTAAGATACAGACTCTTGCATCTTTCACTGGGTTCATAGGAAATCTTTGGGGTTTCTTCGCCATGCTAGTTCATTACAATCAGCTTAGTCTGGTATAGTTCTGCAGATTTCATTTAAAAATTTAGAAGGAATTTTGTAATTAAGTTTGTAGTTGATTCTTACAGAGTTACTATTCAATATACACATAGTAATTGTTCAGGCTTCTTGTACTGAGTAGGTGTAGGCCAGAAGCTGACCAACTATGGTCTATTGAACAAATCCAGTCTGACACCTGTGTCTGTAGTAACATCATCCCAAAACATAGCCATCTCCTGTTTACTTAGGTGTTGCATTGTGTATGGCTGCTCTGTGCTGCAAAGCGAGAGTTCAGTAGTTGTGATGCGGACTATATGGCCCACAAAGTCAAAGTCATTCACTTGATTCTTTATGGAAAAAGGTTTTTGAACCCTGGCATCAGCCAGTAATTCTGAAAGTGTGTGCTTTGGACCAGCAGTAGCACCAGGGAAGTTGTTAGAAATGCAAATTTTAAGGGCTGCAAACCCCATCTACTGAGTGAAAACCTCTGAGAGTCAGGTCCAGTAATCTGTGCACTTGGAAGCGAGCCCTACATGAGGTTCTGATGCAAGCTCAAATTTGAAAACCACTGGCCTGAGTCAAATGACTGGCTAAAGGCGATAGTAAATCATCATGGATGTAAAAGACTAAAGATTGTAGGCATATTTCAGAGTTAAGCCTTATTGTTGCCAACTTAAGGTGCATAACATGACTGATGCTTCTGTTACAAGGAGAAATTCCTCATCAATCGGATTATGGCAGTCAGGACCATTTCTGAAATATCGCTGCAGGAACTCAGCTGGATTGACCGTGTTATAAATACATGATGACATCATAGGAAATAAAAAACCCATAAAATATTATTCTCTTCTGGAGAGGCCTTAATTACCCCTTTTTAGTATAACGAACAGTTCTTGTTCTGTTACAGACCAGTGCTGAATCCCTAAAAAATAAGACTTCAGTATATTTTTAAACTATGAATCAGTTTACTTATTTGAAAAATGATAGACCTCCCTTGTAGGATTCTTTTGAGATTAAGTTCTTGGCACAGAACCTGGGACATAGTAAGTTTTCTTTTTCTTTTTTCTTTCCTCTCTTTTCATTTATCATTGTTTTTGTTATTTCAAGCTAATCATATGTGTGAGGACAATTAACCATGTTTCTGATCACAGAAATGAAAATCCACAGAAATTGCTACCACTGTTTTAGAAACAATAACACATGGCAAGGAATAGGTTTAAAAAATGACATGAGCTGAAATTCTTGCAGCATCGTTAGATACTAATGCATGTTAGATAGTAATTTGTCTCATACCACAGCATAGGTCTTTCCCAGTCATTCTACAAATTCAATATGGGACACAGACAAAGACTTGTTGGTCAGCTCTGATGGAAAATATCACCTTAGGAATCATCATAGAAAGAGAAATGAGAGTGGATCCCCTTTACTGAGAACAGAAAGGAACAGCAGGCTTAGAATATCCTACAGATTCAAGGCGGGCTCCTTGCATTTAGAAAGATTGCATCAGGAAGGTTTTCCTAAAGAACATGATTCATACTTCTTTCTTTTATAACATTTTATACTCTTTTACAATATTTTCAATGTGAAGATCAACATTAGGTCATTATATCTATTGTGCATCCAGCAAAGCCAACTTTCAGTACAAATAGTTTCTTGTGAAAGACAGGGATTGAAACATGGTCAAGTTATTTCACATCTTAAAAAAATAATAGAAACTTTGTTCTCAAAACCACAAACTATATCCCCACATTTTTGCTCTATTCCCAGATAAGCCCCCCTCCCCCACATTCTTGCTCTATTCTCAGGTAAACCTCTCCAAAGAGTCACTTACACTCACTCCATTTACTTACCTCCCACTCACTCCTCCAAACCCACCCAGCCTGGCTCCTCCCCAGTAACTCCACTGAAACAGCTCTCATTCACACCACCAGTTATCTCTTTACATTGCTGTGTTAGTCTTCTATTGCTGTTTAACAATTTTCCACGAACTTAGTGACTGGAAACAGCCCTCATTCCTTTTCTCACAGTTTCTGTGTGTCAGGAATCTAGGCAGGGCTTAGCTGGGTTCTCGGCCTCAGCATCGTACCAGGCTGAAGTCTCATTGAAAGCTCAGTTGAGGAAGACTCCACCTTCAAGCTTACTTCGTTGATTGGCAGAACTCTTTTCCTTACGGTTGTATGACCAGGAGCCCTGCTTTTTGCTGACTTCCAGCTGGAGGCCACCTTTAGGTTTCAGAGGCCTCCTGCAGCCCTTGCTTGGGTGTAGCCTCTCAGTACGGCTGCCCACTTCACTGGGCCGGCGAGGAGACTCTCTCCTCGGAGAAGGCCCTGTCCTTCTTTTGAGGGATTTCACCTGATTAAGCCAGACTCACCCAAGATAATTTACTTTTGATTAATTCACAACCAGCTGATCTGGAACCTTAACTACACCACCATCTTTTCCATATTCTGTTGGATAAAAGCAAGTCACAGATCCTGCCAATCCAAGGAGAGGGGATTACAAAGGGCTTGAACATTTGGGGTGTGATGACCATGGGGCCAACTTAGAATTCTTTCTACCACTTGCTAAACCCATCAAGCGTCTTTTTTTTTTCAATGCTCTTTAACTTGTTAGCCAAAATCCACACTGTTGATCATTTCCTCCTTTTGAAAACCCTCTGATGCCTCGATTACCTTAACACAATTCTCTCCCGGCTTTCCTCTGTGTCTCTTATTCTTTTGCATGCAGAAAACATTAGAATTTCTGAAAACTGTTTGAAGTCTTCTTCTAAATATATTGTCTCCATGGACAGCCTCACTACACCCACAGCATCAGTTATTCCTGTAACCAGATGACTCACAAAGTAATACCTCCAACCTATACATATCTCCATATATCCAAATAGCTACTTGACACTTGACACCTCTTGGATATATCATTTGTGCCTCGAACTCGCCAAATCCATGATAATTCCCTGAAAATCTGAGATTCTTCCAGTGTTTTGGTGTGAGTGATCGGTGCTCTTAACCATTTTGTACCAGAAACATACATCTCAGAGTCATCATTCACGCCTCTTCTCCTTTTTCCTCGGACATTCACTATAATTTCAAAGTCTGAAATTTCAGCTTCTCATTATATTTTGAACCTGTTCAGAAATCATTTCTTCTGCAGAGACTCTAGGGTTCTACTAGATATTCCTGTAAGTGGTTTTCCTAGATATTGTTCTCAACACTTTCATCTTAAAATGATTCTATGGGCACTGCTCACTGAAGAAAGACGAAAGCTTTACTATAATTGAAGGACGTGCACCGTCTGGCTCCCACCCACCCTTTCACCTTCATCTCACGCTCAACTCCCTTGCACTGTGAATTACAACCACATGAGTGTTCCTTTAATTCAGTGATGGGGACACAGAATATATACGTTTTAAATGTTATAGAACCAGAGGGAAAAAATTACCCTGGAAAGGAAGAGTATACTTTTGGAAAATAATAAATGCAGAAACTAAAAGTAAAAGTTAGAAAGCTGTTAAAACTTTTTAGTAATCACAAGAATATATGTCTAGGAAATAGGTATAAAATAAGCAATATAGAAAAAAACAGCATTTTTTCTCAGGAAAAGGAAGAAAGAACTACAAATGAACACTGATGAAGAAAAGAATTATAAAAAGCCAAACATGAAGAGCAGACTTAAAATCTCCACGGGTATCAAGAAAACAATGAATACTGTAAACACACCTGGAATTTAAAGAACAAATATTAAAAATCACAAATACAAAGAAAATATGACCAAAAAATTAATATGAAGAGAAATAATAATTGTGGAGAAATAAAAAGTGAAAATCCAGCCTAAGAATTGTAAACTCTTCTAAAAAAGAAATCAGAGCAATTCCAAGGAAAAAATTATCAAAGTCTTAATTGAATATATATGTCAAAGTTAAAAAATTATAGTTACTCTACTTATCAGTTGAATGAGAGCTATACCCAGCTACATCCACACAAGCATTTCAAAATTACACTATCAGCTCTTTGAAGGACAAGGTATCTTTCTTATTTACCATTATGTCAACAACACATAGCATAGTGCCTAGAATTGGGAGATGTTTAACAAATATTTCAGAATGAATAAAGAAATCAATTACTCTACTTTAAAAATAAAAGTACACCACAGGGATCTGCTTGAGAGAAAGGGAGTGGAGAGAAAGTGCAAAAAAGAGAGAAAAGAAGGAAAGAAAACCAGATAAACAGCAAGACAGAAAGGAGGGAGGGAGGGAAGGAAAGAAGGAAGGAAGGAAGGGAAGGAGGGAGGGAGGGAGGGAGGAAGAAAGAAAAGGAAAATTGTCTGATTATGAAACAAATAGCATGGTCTCACCTTTCCCCATTTCTCCCTTCAAAATTCATTAAACACCCTGGAAGTTATTCAACAGACCATGATAAAATGCCCTCTGAAAGCTTCAAAGAAGAAGACAGGCTGGCTGGGCCTTCCAAACTGGAGGAAAGACAACATGATATGTTCCTTGGGTTTTCTTTTCATCTTCCATGAATCCCTGGACTGAGCAACAGAGAGACCTACAACATTACATTGTCAAAAGATATCATCATCATCATCATCATCATCATCATCATTACAAAAGCAAGAACAGCCTGTTCTCTCAACCTGCCCACAGCAGCAGAACAATGACGCCGCCGCAGGCCACCCTAGTCATGCTGTCCCCAGCACACAGACCTGTCTGCGTGGTAATGGTGGCAACAGTGACACCCTGTGTCTTCATACTTCCACTCAGTGGTTCTGTGCTCTCCCTAAACGTAACTCAGTAACATTAGGGAGCCCAGAAAAGCACCTTGTTAACCTGGCAGGTAGCACCGGTAGTGTTTGAGCAAGGCCCCAGCAGTGGCAGAAGAACAAAGCAGACAAACAGCGTTAGCATTACAAGGGATCGGAAACTTTTTTCCCATTTGAGTGCCAGCGATGGACTGAATGAATGTAAGTCTGTTTAATGGCACAGCTGCTACAAAGTCTGGGAAGCAGGTGCCTTTGGTCCTGGACCCCTAGTGGCCAATGCCACGTACATTCTGTGGAATTGCTTAGGCTCATGTAACTGCTGTCTTTCTTATCGTTCTAATCTGGAGAATTAACCTCCTCATGTTTCTGACCCCAGAACAGCTGTTGTTAGTTCAAAAATGTGTGCCTTTAGGGACCTAAATAGGATAAGTGTCTGCTTTTTCAAGAAACTTGCTTTCCTCAACATTGGACTGTTCCAGGCATGCCTTGAATAGAATTTTTTCCTGCTCTATTTTTTTTTTTTTTTTACAGAAGTAAATTAGGCACATTGTGTTTCTTCTCCTTCTATGGTTCTACTGCTTTTAGGGTAACATCGCCAGATAAAATACAAGACACCTGGTTAATTTAAATTTGGATAAGAAACAAAATTTTTTTAGTATAGTATGTCTCAGACAGTATTTAGGGAACATTTATACTAAAAATTATTCATTCTTTACTTGAAATTTAATTTCAGCTTCAACTGAGTGTTTATATTAGGGTTCTCTAGAAAAAACAGAATATATATTTTAAAGGAAGATCCAGCAAAGATAAGACATACTGAAGGAGACATGTGTGATTTATTAAAGAATGGGCTCACATGCTTGTGAAGGTGGCAAGTCCGAAACCGTGGGGTAGGTCAGCGGGCTGGAGACCCCACGAGGCGCCAGCGTGGCAGGATGAGTTCAAATGCCATGTGCTGGTGGGATTCCTTCTTTCTGAGGGAGGTTCATCTTTTTTATAGATGAACTTCTATAGTTCATCTATAGATGAACTTCAACTGATTAGACGAGACCTACCCATATTGTGGAGGGCAATCTGCTTTACTCAGTGTTAACCAATGAAATGTTAACCTCACTCAAAACACCCTTATAGAAAAATTGAAAATAATGCATGGCCACATATTTAGGTACTGTAGCCCAGTCAATGTGACACAAAATTAACCATCAGTTTCTTTATTTTAATTTGTTAAATCTGTCAACGATGTTTCAGGGCTCTGACCTAAGTTCCTAAGAGTTTCAATTGCTCATTTATTTGATCAATTTTTTCTTTAACAATGTTAAACTAGTACTATTTATTGATACTTTTTTATTTTTTAGTTTTTATTGCTTTTGGATGCACATAGTTATTTTCTAATATATTTACCTAAATTTTGTCTCCCATATAAGAGATATGAAATCAATAAGTCCTAAGTCTTTCAAAATCCTACATTATTCAAAGAAGTTATATTTATTCACATTTTCCTGGATTGGATAACCCTATTTAGGAAGAAAATTGTCATGAAATCAGCATCAGACTGAAGCCTGGATTTGATCTCTTATTGTTCTGCATGCTTTTTCCCATAATATGTCCTGTTTAATGTGTTCTTCTTTCTTTAAAACACTAATTTTATAAATTTCTGGCATGTTTCTTAAGGGCAAGGTAATACTTGAATCCTTACCTCTAATGATGTTAGCATTTTGGAACTCACCTAAGAATACTTTAAATATTTTTGTTGGTTTTCTGTCTTCTACCCTTAGATTTGTCCAGATTTTTTTGATACTTGCTATAGTGTCCCCATTCTTCAAACTGTATTTCCCAAATGATATTGCAATGGACTCTTCAAACACAGCTTGAAAAGGCCTCATCACTGATAGTCTCCTGATTCTGGCCTCTCTCAGGGGTTCATTCTAGATTGCTCTCTGAAATTCCTTCTCTGCTTTGGTTAGATTTCTTTAGACTCCAGTCACAACTGTTAGAGTTGGTAAAGCTTAAACATCTCTTGCTTTTCTACTTGCCTTTATAGGATTAGTCAGAGCTAGGTCTGTTCATTTCTTTTTCTTTTTTTTTATTATATTTTATTGATTATGCTATTACAGTTGTCCCATTTCTCCCCCCATCACTCCCCTCCACCCTGCACACCCCCTCCCACCCACACTCCACCCCTTAGTTCATGTCCATGTGTCATAAATTCTTTAGCTTCTACTCTTCCCACACTATTCTTGCCCTCCCCCTGTCTATTTTCTACCCACCATCTATGCTACTTATTCTCTGTACCTTTTCCCCCTCTCTCCTCCTCCCACTGCCCTGTTGCTAACCCTCCATGTGATCTCCATTTCTATGGTTCTGTTCCTGTTCTAGGTGTTGGCTTAGTTTGCTTTTGTTTTAGGTGTGGTTGTTAATATTTGTGAGTTTGCTATCTTTTTACTGTCATATTTTTTATCTTCTTTTTCTTACATAAGTCCCTTTAACATTTCATATAATAAGGGCTTGGTGATGATGAACTCCTTGAACTTGACCTTATCTGAGAAGAGCTTTATCTTCTCTTTCATTCTAAATGACAGCTTCGCTGGATAG
>PVKU01007998.1:62918-79309 GCA_004027475.1 Anoura caudifer
TGCCTTTCATGACTTGGAATACTTCTTTCCAGCCCCTTCTTGCCTGTAAGGTCTCTTTTGAGAAATCAGCTGACAGTCTGATGGGAACTCCTTTGTAGGTGACTGTGCCCTTATCCCTTGCTGCTTCTAGAATTCTCTCCTTCATTTTAATCTTGGCTAATGTAATTATGATGTGCCTTGGTGTGTTCCTCCTTGGGTCTAACTTCTTTGGGACTCTCTGAGCTTCCTGGACTTCCTGGAAGTCTATTTCCTTTGCCAGATTGGGGAAGTTCTCCTTTATTATTTGTTCAAATAAGTTTTCCACTTGTTACTCTTCCTCTTCCCCTTCTGGTACCCCTATAATTTGGATATTATGATGTTTCAAGATGTCCTGGAGTCTCTTAAACCTCTCCTCATTTTTTTAAATTCCTGTTTCTTCCTTCTTTTCTGATTGGTTGTTTCTTTCTTCCTTCTGGTCCACTCCATTGATTTGAGTCCCAGTTTTCCTACCATCCCTATTGGTTCCCTGTGTTTTTTTCTTCATTTCACTTATTGTAACCTCCATTTTTTCATTTAATTTGCGACCAAAATCAATCAATTTTGTGAGTTTCCTAATCACCAGTGCTTTGAACTGTGCATCTGAAAGGTTCACTACCCCTTGGTCACTTAGATGAATTAGCTCTGGGGCCCCGATCTGTTTTCCCATTTGAGCCATCCTTGGTTTTTTTTTTTTTTTTATTGTTGTTGTTGTTTATGCCTGGTTGGGGCTGTTATGTAGTGAGGGGCAGAGCCTTAGGCATTCACCAGGGTGGGGCAACCCAGTCTCTGGGTTGTGATGCTGGATGTGGGAGTGGGGTCTGAGAGGGAACAATGGTGTTTGTTCCACTCTCACTTGGATTCCAGTCCCTTCTTCAGCTTTCCCCAAGCATATTGGGCCCTTCTGGCACTGATCTCTATGTGGGTGGGCTCATGCATGTTCTAGGACCCCATGGGTCTCTCCAACAAACTCTCCCGTGAGGGTGGGACTCCCTCCTGGAACCCCTACCCCCACAAGTGTTCTCAATTGTTGCCCTTCAGGCTCTATTTCTCAGCGCTGGGGCCCTGCACTGCACAGTCTTCCTCACTGCCTGTTTTTGCCTGGCTTATCTGTGTGAGAATGTGTGATGTGACCATGGTCAGCCACCTTGTGCATGTCACTTGGTCTGCTCGTTACCTTCCTGAGCTGGGTAACTGCCACCTGTGTGCCTGGGACCACCGGCTACTGCTTCTTCCTGCTGCGACCCCTCCCAGCTGTTCCCATCTATTCCGCCCCTCTTACTGGTCTGGGTGAATTATTGTCAGACCTCTGTACAATTCAATCCTCTATCCATTCTGGGTGGGGGTTTTTTGGTTCTATATTTTTGTTGTCCTTAATCTTGGTTGTGAGAGGAGGCGCAGTGTGTCCACCTATGCCTCCATCTTGGCCGGAAGTCTATTTCTTTTTCATATTTGTTTTTCTCCACCTTCAAGATCCCAATTTCTATGCCATATCCCATAAAATCTCAATATTTCTCCTGGGGAAATCTTTCTTTTCCTTCAAAGTAAGCAGCCAGTGTTCTTATATTTTGTTTTTATTTTTCTTTTTTAAAAGATTTTATTTATCTTTAGAGGGGAAGGGAAGGAGAAAGGGAGAGAAACATCAATGTGTGGTTGCCTCTCATGCACCCACTACTGGGGACCTGGCCCGCAACCCAGGCATGTGCCCTGACTGGGAATCAAATCGTGATCCTTTGGTTTGTAGGCCCGTGCTCAATCCACTGAGCTACACCAGCCAGGGCTTGTTTTTATTTTTCTATTCCTTCTGTTCTGATAGTAAAACTGAAGCATGATTCTTTGAAACACCACTCTGATTCCTTCTGGAAGCCTGACATAAACTCAGTTCTGAAGAGGCAAGTGCTCCAAACACAGTCTTTGTTACTTCCTTTCATAAGTCTTCAGGCACACAGTAATTTCAATGAATTTTGTTATCTTTTTCAGTTTCACCTAGGAGAAGGCAGATTCTCTTCTGTGTAAGGGCTCCCTATTTCTTTTCTTTATTTGTTAATCTAATTCACCACTCTTCTCTGGGCACATCCACAAGGAAAGATTTCTGAATTACAAGACCATGAATGGTGCTTATGTGATTATCCAGCTCAAAGTTCAAGATCATGTAGCAGTAATTCAAACACCATGGCCAGCATCTGTTAAGGTCAGCAGGATCAAGGCAGTGTTGATAAAACAGTCCCATCTGTGCAAAAACAACCATTTGCTTGGAAGTAAATCTGCTGTAAACCACCGTAAACTCACAAGTCAAATCCTGCATGGCCTACTTACTAAAACTGAAAGCCAATAACCATATGCACTGCTCCCAACCAAAACTTCTCCAACTGTTACTTGAGTCACCAAAATCTACTTTTTGTCAGTTTATGTTTATCTGATAAAACTGATATTGGAGAATGTGTCTCAGTTGCATGGCTACAATGGTCTTCCTAAGATTAGCCCATCTAACCTCATCCTCTGGGTCCTATTATACAACTGAGGCCTTGGTGGACAAAATCAAATGTTCCTGGGTAAGCTCCAATAGATAACTCCTTCCACATCCATGGAAAAGAGAATAGGTCAAGAACCCAGGAAGTTTAGGGAAAATGCTTCCTCATGGAATCCTGAGGAGTAAGAAACAAGACTGAACCCTCCTACAACGCTGCTATGGCATTTATCACCGTGAAACAGCTCTTGAGGGTTCAATCTACCACAACATGTGTTCACATCAATACTTAGAACACCTGTCCCAGAATGAAAGGTCAGCCCACTGAGCTGCTTCTGATAAAGCATGCACACCCATGAAGCGTCATAACTCCATTAAGATTGTCCTATGATAGTTTAATTTAATTTTTAATCCTCATGACTTTCTTTGGCTGATGCCACCTCTCTGGTGCATCACAAAATTGATCCTCTGGCAAAAACCTTGATCCTGAATGACTTCCAAACCATGCAGCAGAAAGCACAAGCTCTATTCAGAGCTGCCATTGACTAAATCAACAAGAAACCTCCCAAAATTTGAGAATCCCTCTGGCTCTCTTTTTTTTTTCCCTCCCCAGGAGGACAAAGTACACAGAATCTCTAGAACCATTTCTTATCCCTACAACTGAACTCATTACATTCTACTTCTATTCTAGATATCCCTGTATACTTCAGATTTTGAACAACTGTATCGCATGACGTAATTGAGTACAGCTATATTTTTGTCTCCCTGTGTACATTTAAAGGAAGATAATCTCCCCCTGCCCCTGATGTTATTGGCTCACTCTTAGGGAACAGACAGCCCTGTGTTTGCTTTAAGTCACAAAATATAACTTTGGTTTTGATATTAGATATGTCAGTACAAATTATTGATTGATGATTTAATCTTCATTAGTGTTTTAAAGGAACATCAAGCAAAAAATAAAACACAATAAACAAGTCATATTACAGGAAAAAGCATGCAGAACAGCAAGACATCAAATCCAGGCTTCAGTCTGATGCTGAATTCATGAGAAATTTCTTTCTCAGTGGGTTTATCCAATCCAGGAAGATGAGAATAAGTATGAATTTTCTGAATAATGGAGAACTTTGAAAGACATAGAACTCCCTGATTTTACATCTCTCATATGGGAGACAAAATTTAGGTAAATATATTTTAAAATAAAAACATATTTGAACTGATGGTGTGTTCATGTGATATGAAATACAGAAAGTCTTTGCAGCAATAATTTATGAATTCTGTTTTAAGTTCATTTATATTTCTTCATAACAACTGTCCAAAAAGCAGGCATTCTGTTGTTTTATTTTGTATGAGTTTGAACATCTCAGTGTCCACAGCAAAGCTAAATACTTCTTTTTTAAAAATTAAATGTGTAGTAAATGTTTATTAAGTTTGTAAATGATATTTAAGTGTTTGAGATTACCTGGTTTACCATTATTCATTTAAGTTTGACAGGTTTTCATTTTGTTTTTTTTTATTAAATACTTTTGAATTTTATTGTTGTTCAAGTACAGTTTTCCTTTTTAATTTTAAAAGCAAATATATATGACCTGTGCCATTGGCTGCATGTTTCAAGAGTGAGTAATGTCACCTGTCTGCTGGAGGGTCAGCACACACCATGCTTAATCAAGAACACACTTTCCCCTGTAGTATCTGAGATGCCATTGGCCTACCAGCTTACTGTCAGGCAAGATAGGATGCATCAATATGTTGATGTGTTCCTACTCCTCTCTTCTGGAGCTCAGCACTGCAGATGACAGTTAACATGACAGCTTTTGTGATCAGTGACATATTTTTTCTGGCATCCTGTGATTAATAATACTTTGGCTAGACAGTATTACCAGGGATAATCCATGGTGGAATAATCATCTCTGCATCATCAGCCACAAAATGATTTTTAAGCTTTTTCTAAGGCTTTTTTTTTTTTCAGATATTCTCCCCTTCGGCGAAATTCTTCACTAAACATGTTTTAAAATTAATTGGGAAGGGAAAAAAGGGAGAAGAGACTATCAAAGGCTCAATCTTTAATTCTTGACTCAAAGGCCATGTTTACCAACTTTTCAGAACCATAATGTGCACTAAAGGATACAGTCAAGACAATGTGGTAGAGAGGTGAACTTAATATATATAAAAGATGCAAAAATGGTTTTCATTGACTCTACAATAATAGTACTTGGGAAAGCTGATATTGAGATGGATATTGCTGATAACATGCAAAATGTAGACAGTATTCCAGATACAGTATAATATATAGTTAATAGCTACAATGCCTTTTTGTGTTTAAAAAAAATCAATGACTCAGAAAAGGGTGAGCAGTTTTATGACTAGCCATTATCCAAGCATGTTTCCCTCTACTAGGATCAATTGCAGTGTTTATTATATAGACATAATTTACATTTCTGGCATTATGTATTATCTACAAAATCATTAAGTAAAGTTCACGAGGTGTCCTGTACCCTGGCTCACCGATCCATCTGCGTGGACTCCAGCCTTCAATTATTTAACACTCTTTAGTTCTTGTGAGATTTAGGAACACTAAAAACACCAAAACATTTAAATGAATCCTACCTCAGTGTCACACACCACCTTTCATTTTCACCGTATTCTGATTTATTTTATTTTGAAAAGTCTCACGAAAAAATGAGTCTCTCCTGACATCATTTTTTAAGATAAGTGATTAAAAGATGATTGGCTTTCTCTAATTGTTTAATATTTCACAAGCACAAATAAATCTTGTTTTACTTTGCTTCATAAAATTTGGTGCTGTGTTTTTATGTTTTGATGTTAGATCTAAGTGTTTTAGATCAATTTTTAGCGGGGACTATGAGAATTGGGGAGGTGGTTATTTTTATTTTTAAATTGTACTTGCTAGCTAGTTTACCTAAGAATGGGATAACTTTAGAGGTTTTTGTGCTATTCCACTAGTTACCATATTTTTCAGACTGTAAGACACACCTAGGTTTTAGAGGAGGAAAGTAGGGAAAAAAATTTTTCAAGCAAAAAATGTGGTACATATTTAATAACATAAGTAACATAATATTTCACTAATGTAAATGTAAACAGAACTCAACAGCAGCATTAACAACCATTATTCCTCCCAAATTGGGGGGGGGGAGTGCATTTTATTGTCCAAAAAAATATGGTGTGTGTGTATACATATACATATATGTATATACTAAGAATAAATTTAAATTTCTGATCTATAAAAATCCTTCAACAGACTACATAATCGTTGCTCAGAATTGTGTAAATACACATTTGTGAGAGTGTGTATGTAATATGTATATGCATAGTAAGTTAACATATATTAAGTTTATTTGGAGCCTTGCCATCTAGCTAACATAAAAATATTTATAGTGAAAGGCTATCAACATAAAAGGATAGATATAGGAAATCATGTCTTTGACTTAATCCCTTCGTTATTTTATTGAAATGTCTTCATTTTCTTTTTAAACTTGAAATAATAAAGGATTTAGTCAGTGTTTATAGATATTCTAGATTACAAAATACATAAATCAACAAATTAAATACCTTCAAGAATTTTACATAGAATTGGTGCCCTTTCTTGAAACAGATTAAGAAAATTTCTGGCCTAGACCTTTCGCTTTTTGACTCCCTTCCAGGAAGCAAAAAACACAGCATTCAAAGCTATGTTACAGTAAACATACTAGTCTTATAATAAGGTTTTTTTCTTTTCTTGTTCCTTTTTCTGGTGCTATTTTTTTTTTTTTACTTAAAACTACTTTGTACCTATCTTTTACCATAAGCCTTCTCAAAGTCTTCTATGAAGGAGATAAAGAAAAGAACAGTAAAATAAAATTCCTGGTTTTTTTGCTCTTTACCTATCAGTTCAGTGAGCATTTATCAAGCCCTTGTTATGTGCACAGTTTGCTTTCTTTTTTTTAAATGAGGCATTCTACGAATCTCTTCTCATGTTAAGGAATAATCTTTCCTCTTCAGAAAGCAAAAATCTCAAAAGAAAAATCAACCAGAGAACCATTTTTTCCAATATACAAATATCTATGACCTTATTTATATTTGATAATTTAGAAAACTTTTACAAATAAACATGTATTAACATGTTTAAGACAAAAATAAACTAAATTACACTTTATGAGCATTTGAAACTCATTTTACAAATTGTAGAATCACTAAATTGAGGGAATGATTGTCATTTTGACTTTGGGCAACTTTGGTTTCTCTCTGCCTCCATCTCGTCCTCTACAAAATGGGAAATCTATCACTACGATTGCTTTTGTTGTTGTGAACTCTTAGTGTCACAGAATGACTTTTGTGCAAAGCCTGTTCATGACTATTTGCAATTATACATTGATTTTTATTTTATCAAATTTAAATTTTTCACTTAAGCCTACTTTTTCAGTATATTTAAAAAATTGCACATACAAATCTTTTTCTATTTGTAAATCTAGTAAGTTTTCAAAGTCACCTCAAAATTTTATTATTCCAAAACTCTGTTAATTTTTTTTTTAATATTTTCATTTTTAGGCCCTGGCCAAGTAGCTCAGTTGGTCAGAGCATCATCTTGATAGCCAAGGTTGCAGATTTGTCTCTGGTCAGGCCACATACAAGATGCAACCAACGAATTCATCAATAAGTGGAACAACAGATTGATGTCTCTCTCTCTCTCTCTCTCTCTCTCTCATCAATAAATAAAATTTCCTTTTTCTTCACAAGTTGAAAATATTTTATTTTTTATTACATACTTTATATTCTCTTGTAATAAGCAAAACCGTCCCAAGGACTTAAGACACTTGCTCATCTCATCAGTTAAATGTATAAGTGTGGTAAATTTCAACTTTTCTTAAGCTTTACAATACCAGCTAAACTACATTTTTAAACTAAACCCCACAACCCAGTAATTCATTTCTTAACAACAATCATTTCTCATTTCATTTGGAATCCTATGCCTTTATGCCCTAACATGTCAAATTCTTTTGAATATTACCAACACTTTTAATAACACTGAAAAATTTGTGTTACATTAAACTCAAAATTATGAACAGAAAGTCCTTTTCTTCTGATCTTAATTTTTAATTTATAAACTTTCTCCAAATTAGAAAGGCATCTTTACCCACTTTTTCTTACACAACTTTTACCATTGCAATTGTAAAATAACCCCAGACCTTAGCATTACAATGACTAAGGTTTATTTTTCACATCATTGCATCTGGGCTATGTACTGGCTAGGTCTCTGTTCTGCTTTCTTTGTTCCAGAATCTGGAAAGAGAAAAAGGGGGCCCATATTTAGGCAAATTGTAGTGAAAGCAAAGGCTGGCTTAAAGCTTTCCCTTGGCTTGTATTCTATTATCCAAAGTGAGTCACATGGCCTAGGCTAATGTAATTGGGGCAGGAAGCATGGTCCTCCCACAAGAAGAACCCATAGGATGAATTGACAATATAAGGAAATGCTTCAGAATTATTGATCAGTCAACACATTTTCATAGCACATGGTCATATCATTACCTAATTATATCTTGTGTGAATTTTCAACCTCAGGCTGCAGCTCTCTTCCTTCAGTCATTTATTTACTGCATGACTGAATGCTAAATTCTTCTCATGCTTTGTCAGGCCCTACAGTCATGCAAAATGACCTAAGGCTTCAATGCAATAATGTACATGGCAGTGTCCATACATCCTTAGCAAATATAGGTAGGAATACATTGTTTTCATATTCACATTTCCAACTTCATCCTTTCTGGTTCCATTTTCCTTGTATAGTTCGTGTTTTTATTCAGGCTCAATCATCTAAAGCAAAATCACTCACCTACGCATGTATAAAGGAATTTTGCTATTCTATCATCAGTTACTCTGAGTTCCAGTCATTTTGGCTTCAGATACAGAATCTTACATTCACCATCACTAATACCTCTGACTGCTCCAAAAATTATAATCACATCCATTTAGCATTTTAGTTTAGAGTTTTTAGAGGCCAGATTACACTATTCTCTCATATTAAACTAATTTTGACAATAAGCAACCTGCAAGTCATTTTCATATATGATTTTAAGCAACATTTCATTTATCTTTTATGAATGTGCATACTATTTTTTTTAACATGCAAGAATAATCTGCTAGCCAGGTTGTAGAAGGAAAGAAAGTCAGGAAGAGGAGTTTACATTTAATGATGTAGGAAATAGAAAATAATTGAGTTTTCTGAGGCAGGAAATAGGAACACAGCATTGTGTCAGTCAGTATCAAAGAGTATGGGATTTTACATCAGATCATCCTGGATTAGAGTCCTGTCACCATCAATACGGCCTTAGTATTCTCTCTCTCACACTACCATCTCATAGGGCTGTCACACTACCTATCTCATAGGGCTGTCCTTCTTTCTACTGATTCAACACATTTTGGATTCCAACTTTGTACTGGATTTTGATAGAAAAAAAATAAACTCAGTTCTTGACTACATTATACTCACAGTCTAAGGACAAACCCAGCAAATTACAAGAAAAGAGCAAATTAATAATGAACCATTGTGATAAGAGCTCAGAAAGAAAGAAAACAAGTGATAGAGAATTTGGAGTTTCTGTCTTTAAATTCAGTAGTCAGGGAAGCCTCTCTATAATGGTGACATTAATGAGGAATAAATGAGAAAACGATTCTGTAAGCTGTTGCGGGCCCTACCGCGTCCTCTTGACTCCTTAACATCTGGTACGTGCCTATGACGTCTAAGTGCAGGCTCTGTCAGCTCCTCCTGAGAACAGTCATCCATCTTGTGGTCAGTGTACAGGGGGAGTGACGTCTCCAAGTGCAGCCTTCAGTCATTGACAGATGGGTGTGGGACAGTGAGGAGTTCACCTTCCTCCCCCCTCCGCGGGCTCGCCCTCAGAGTCCGCAGCAGGAGAGAGCCTTGGTTGCCCGGAGTGGTGATTGCTTCATTACACACCCATTACTGGCTTCCCTTCCTTCCCTGTTTAACTTCTTTTCTCTTCTACTGTTTTTTCATAGAACTGTCTCTCCCGTAGAATATTTATTCCCAAATCCTGTCTTAATCAGTTCGTTGCCGTGTAAAACCAACCTGAAAAGAAATATCATCTCTATTCACCTTGGATAACACCTGGAATAAAATATACACTCAGAGAATTCTTTTTTTTTTTTCCCCTTCTTCCCCTGAGTGAAACCTGCATGATGAAAAAGTTTTAGGAAGTCATCTGTAGACTATATTACAGTCTTGGAGGAAGGTAAAGTTAGAGTCCTAGAGGCCACTGAGGAGGCTGACTGTTGCTTTAGAACTGACTGAAGCAATAAAGACCCAGACAGGCCAAGGTGAGATGCCAGTACAATTTAGTTACAGCGGCACACTGATGGCTCTTTTGTGTCCCGCACTGCGTATTATATACTCTGCTGGACCATGTGGTTCTATGGAGTGGTGGTATAAGAGTGTATATTGGTGCCATAAAGATACCCCTGGGTGAAAAAATTATATATACTATTTGGCCAATAAAAGTAGGTAGAGAGATGGGCAAAGTGTTCTGTTTAATAGGCTAGAGTTTCCCAAGTGTCCTGCTCTTGCCTGTCATACCTGATCTACCAGGTAGCAGTTACAGGGGAAATATGCAAGGGCCTTTGATTTCCATTGGGACTACCAAAGCCACCATATATGAGATACTGTTCCTTCTTCACGGAATGTCATTTTAAGGATGTATTTTAACATAACTTTATCTTTCATGCAAAATGTTTTTCTCAGCTACATACATTTTTAATTAGAATTATTGGGGTAACATTGGTTAATAAGATT
This sequence comes from Anoura caudifer, assembly GCA_004027475.1. Classification (NCBI taxonomy): domain Eukaryota; kingdom Metazoa; phylum Chordata; class Mammalia; order Chiroptera; family Phyllostomidae; genus Anoura; species Anoura caudifer. The sequence goes on from PVKU01007998.1 coordinate 73,199, forward strand.
ATATAGGTTCCAAATGTGCACTTCTATGATACATCATCTGTATATTGCATTGTGTGCCCACCACCCACAGTCAAAAATCTCGTTCCATCACCATAACTTGACCCACTTTACCTTTTACTTTCCCCCAATCCCTCTGGAAACCACCATAGTATTGTCTGAGTTTTTTGTTTGTTTGTTTTTATTATGTATTCCTTTGTTGCTTTTAGTTTTATATCTCACATATGCGTAAAATCATATGATTCTTAACTTCTTCCATCTGACTTATTTTGCTTAGAATGATATTTTCGAGGTCCATCCATCTGTTGCAAATGGCAGTATTTTACATTTTCTTATAGCTGAGTAGAATTCCATTATCAGTGTCTAGCACAAATAAAGCCAATAAAATGAAGAAATTTTTTATCACAAAATATTTCATTACAAAATTGTAAGCATGTAATTCTGTAACATAAAAATATCACATTCAAAGACATCATCATATGACATTTTAGGTAAAGTGTTCAAATTAAAACCATAAATTATTACTACCATGTTATTGCCCTACCAACCACACTCAAGCAGGTGTTACTTTCGCCAAGTGTGATATATATATCACATCACATCTTTATCCAATCATCTATGGAAGGACACTTTGGTTGTCTTCCTACCTTGGCCATCATGAATAATGCTGCAATGAACGTAAGAGTACATATATGTTTTTAAATGTGGGGGGTAGATACCGGAAAAGGTGTTGCTGGGTCATATGGTAACTCTGTCCTTTATTTTTTGTGGAACCTCCTCACTGTTTTCCGTAGAGGCTGCTCCAGTTCACATTTCCCCCAGCTGTGCATGAGGGTTCCTTTTCTCTACAACCTCTCCAACACTTTACTTGTCTTTTTGATAATAAACATTCTAACAGGTGTGAGGTGGTACCTCATTATAGTTTTGATTTGCCATTCCCCTAATAGCTGGCAAAGTTGAGTATCTCTTCATATATATGTTTTTAAATGAACGGGACTATATCAAAGTAAAAAGCACAGCAAAAGAAACCACCAACAAAACAAAAAGACAACCAGTTGAATGGGAGAAGATATTTGCAAACAACAGCTCTGACAAAGGGTTAATATCCAAAATATATAAAGAACTCATACGACTCAACATCAAGCAAACAATTCAATTAAGTAATGAGTAGAGAACCTGAACAGACACTTCTCCTAAGAAGACATACAAATGGCCGACAGATAGTGTGAAAAAATGCTCAGCAGCTAACTTTTAAAAACATCTGTTTTATTTGGGAATGAAGCCAGTGACAGGAGTCAGACTGAAAGGGTGAAGGAGAGGTGCTCAACCAAGCCCACTCTGTTTGCAAGTCTCTCCCATATAAGATCAAAGTGATACCAGCAGGCATTATATATACATAAATGTTTTATATATATAAATTTTATAAATATATATATTATGTTATATATAACATAAAATCAAAGTTAAAACAGTGTGCTTGCTATATAAGTGCATTTTAAAGTTAAGTCCTCCTTGTCCTCTTTTCCAACTATTTTCCACTTCTAAACTAGTCTTTAAGGGACACTCTGAAGTCTCTACTGTATCTTGGAAATTTACAAAATTAACTTTTTACCAGGGCCTACAAAGTTCTGTCTATTACCAATCAATTTTTGGGCTATTCTCCTTTATGCTGATTAGGCTCAAGCATACTGGTCATCATTCATTTCTTCAAAATAAGGCACATACCTTAGTGTCTTTTTGGATGCCATTCCTTCTCTCTGGAATTTTCTTATTGGCTACTTACATATATAGCTCTCTCATTTTTAGGTGCCTAATTAAATGAGGTCTTCCCTGACCACCTTATCTGAGAAGATGTATCAGTTAGCTAGTACTAAGTTAATGTTGCATTACAAGCAGCAACAAAAATCTCAGTGGCATGTAATACAGAGGATTTATTTAGCCCAAATGTCTGAGGACCATTTGGGGGCCTTTCAAGCCAGGCTGGGCCTCACTCAGTGGCTCTGCTAATCTTGTCTGTGCTTGTTCACGCCTGCAGGTCAGTTGGCGTTCAGCTAATATAGAGTGATTCTGCTGTGCAGCTCTGCTCCATATACCTCACATCTTCCCACTAGGACCAGTGGGCTAATGCAGACGTATACACCTCATAGCCCTTATACATGACAGAGGTGTAGCTATATAAGCAGAAACATCTGAGGCCTTGTAAGACCTAGACTCAGAACTGGTCTATTATGTTGGCCAAAGCAAGTCATAGAGCCAAACTGAATATCCCTGGTATCCTACTCCCTTGGAAATATGGCAGGTGGGGAGGGAATACTTCTGAACCATAATCTAATTAACTCTGTTATTCCAGTTCATAGTACTCTATTTTCTTCAAAGCAATTTCTTGTGTATTCATTTGTCTAGTGTCTGTATTGCCCATGAAACTTTGTTTCAGACCAGAAAGAAATAATAGACTATACTATGGCAACAAATGAAAGCCCAAATATCAGCAGCTTAATGCAATAAGAGGTTACTCTGTCATGTCACAGTTCAATGTCTATGAGAGGCCCTCCTCCATTATAGCTCTAGAAACTGGATCTCTGTAGCCTGCTCTGGGGAAGAAAGGACCAAAAGATCAAAGAGACGATATTTTTCAGGGCCAAGCCTCCAAAAGTCAGTCACATGGTCCCACTCCAGCTGCAGTAGCAGGTGGGGGTGCAGAAACACAGTCTTCTTGTGTGTTCGAGAAAAGGAAATGGTGTGGTGACCACAGAGCTTTGTTCCTACCGAGACTGTGACGTCTTCAGCAGGAAGCTATGTTGCTAGCACCACGGTGCCCGAAGAAAAGAAGCTCTTTACATGTCCAATGAATGAATGAATGAATGAATGAATGAATGAATGAAAACTGACTCCAAAGTCATTTTTTCATCCATGACAAGAGATAAGTGAGACCTACCTAACGAAACCATTTTAAAGAATAAAGAAGTAAGCTCTATGATAGAGTTTTATAGGAAAGGTGTACTATTTGAGGGCTTTTCTAAGGTTATGACTTCTGTCTCAAAAGTGCATAGGAAATGTTACTGAGTATGAATCATTGTTTGTGATAATGAAACATTGTTGATTTATGCAAATATATGTGCAGGTATATAAAGCAAGTCTTTAATTTTCATTTCTTAAGATAATGGTTGAGAGCATATGATCTAAAAATGAGTCAAAACAGGAGACCTGTGCTGACAGCAGAGGTGGACCAATCAGGCCCAGAGTCTTCCCCTCGGCTGCAGGGCTTCCCTTGCTGGCACCCTCCAGGCCAAGCAGTGCTTTACCTGTGTGCCCCTCCCACTCCCTGTGGAGTGCAGGGGGTTGGGAGAGGTGAGCAGATGCACAAGGAACAATGAAAGCCTTGTGGTGAGCACAAGGCTCTGCCACTTCTCATTCTGTTTTTATCGCGGCCTTAAGGTAAAACACACACAGAAGGAACTTAAGAAATCTTGCTTTTTCAACAACATGTATAAAATATTGGGGCATCCAAGGTGCTGACTGATCACTGGGTCAGAAGCCTCTCATGAAACCCCAGGTTATTCTGAGTGCCCCTCCTCTAGGCTCCCACAGTATATTCTGCACACCTCTGTCATACGCTGTCTCAGATTATATTTAAATTTGCTTCGGATCTTTTCCCCTCAAAGATAAGTTTTTCTAGGGATTTATTCTTATTGTATTCCAGAGCCTACACAGGCTGCGTACCCAGAAGGTCTTAGTCTCATATAAGGCATTCTGTTTTGCCCTCTAGTTTCTAAAAGGTCTTCATATCTGGACTTTAAAGCTCGGCCTTTAAATTTAAATGACGTAGAGAGTCTACTTTCAAGACAACTTTTGCTTCACCCAGATCTCACAAATCCAGTGTTGAGTGTATGCTCTCCTGTTTTCTGGAAAGCCCTTCTGCTTTAATTCTTTATGTTGGCACCTGCAAGCATTTTCTGAAGACACTGGTGCCCTTCAAAATATAGTAGAATCTCAGTTGCTAAGGGTGACTATTGTGAAATTTCTCCTAAAATAATGAACAAAATATATATTTAAAATTTCTCTCAAGCTTATAATTCAAATTAAATATGTTCTGTATCATAATTCTTACTTGGGTTAATGTTTATCAAATTCCCTTGATGTACCGTGCCTGTACTTCATTAGCTCTAGAATATTATAGCCTCAAATAGTCAAGGATTATTAGTAATTATATCATAAAAACACTAAGAGAACATTAACCATGAGACAGTTAAAATTTTTAACCAATCCAGTATCTATTTCAAAGGATTCGTGATATTTCAAACCCCCTGATTTTTTTATTTATGCAATAATCAGAAACCTAAATCTAAAACTTTAGTATTATCACGAATGCCCACTGTACCCTCTGGATTCAATGAGTTAATTTTAATGAACATTTAAACATGTGCATTAGGCAATCTCATCTAGTTATAATTAAGATGCAAAGCTGGGAGCTGTAGTGCTTTACATCCAAATCCGGCCTGTTCACTGTGCAGCCACAGTTCAAGTGTTGCAGCAACTCTCGTTAAACACTGCAGCATCTACAGAGTGATGAACACCGATCAGCAGCATATCTGAACAGGTCATTGCGGCTGAGAGATCATGTTTTAAGTAGGAACTTATATCTCAAGGACTTTTCATGTGTATTTTCTACTTTTGGGTAGCAGGTAAAAAGGGCAGGTCAAACTGAGGTTAAATACAGCCTGGGTCACAGAAAGATATGCAAAGTGCAGGAAGGAAACAGCTGCACAGGGAGGGCAAGCGAGTGAGTATTAGCATCCACCTAACACATACAATAAACGGGGCTTGTGTGTGTGTGTGTGTGTGTGTGCCATTTACATAGGATTAAGGACTGAGTAAGGAAGTGATATTTCAAGGATGTTGACTAAAAAACTGGAAACCAGAAGTACCACAAATCAAGTAGGACCCAAAGCAAGGAAACTTTGTATAAATCTTGCCAATAAGTCTTTTAAAATGCACTTGAATGTGGAGGGCTGGGAACTATACCTTGGATTCTGATAGCACTGAAAATGATGCTTGAATATTTTTGAACAAATTATTTTAAGTTACTTAGTAAAAGGGAACCATCAAGGCTTAGTATGTTCATCTCTATTATAACCAAAGGCTCTTTTTCTCCCCCTTTAAAATTAGTCTTAAAGATATGATGTTACCTTAACTAAGTATATTAGGTATCTTATAAAAGAAAAATTAAACATTGTGTATAACTGTCTTCCTCACATTATCTTCCTTTCCTGAATAGTGTACATGTCACACTAGCCAGAGCAGGGTCCAGTTCCAGGGATTTCAAAGAACAAAAGCAGGTCTAATATAACTGTATATTACACTACAATAATATCACTATAATTAGTAATATAACTATTACCATAATAGTATAATATAATATGGTATATTAGATTACAGTATGGCATAGTATAATAGTAATAATATAATAATATAACAATAATAATACTTTATTGTTCTAAATTGAGACATATGTTTCTTTCATTATATTCGATGGAGAATCTGCCAGAAAGTGAAGAAGCACTTTTTATTTTCAACAAAATAAGATAAGATTACTATAATTTATTTTTAAGTATATATCACTTCATGGGTACTGAAATAATATGTTTAGGCTTTTAATTCCACTTATTATAATAAAACAGTATAATAACAAATAACCTTCCCCGTAAGGCACAGGTGGCCGAACCCGGCCCTCCACCTGGTTTTATCCGTCCCGGCACCTTGTTTCCACCCAGCGGCAGCCGCCAGCTCTCGATTAACTGTTAAGGAGCAGTTACATTTATACAGCCCGAAAATTACACGGGGTCCTTTGAAGGCAACCTTGAAGCTGAGATGGCCCCCAATGAAAATGAGTTTGACACCCCTGCCCTAAGGGGCATGCTTGGCTGTTCAGAACTGTTAAAGAACAGAAATTCAGACCTAATTGGCTTTAGAGTTGCTCCAAGACTCTGTAAAATATAAAAAGCTTTTATAGGTAAAAACTAGGCATGGCAAGAATATAAGAAAGAAAGAAAGAAAGAAAGAAAGAAAGAAAGAAAGAAAGAAAGAAAGAAAGAAAGAAAGAAAGAAAGAAAGAAA
>PVKU01007999.1:0-79141 GCA_004027475.1 Anoura caudifer
GGCCAACTCTGGTCTTTCCACAGTTCCAGGGTTTTTTTGTTTTGTTTTGTTTTGTTTTTGTCTCACTTGTATGTGTTTAAAAAAGAGAAAAGTGAAGGAAAGGAAAGAAAGAAAAGAAGGAAAAGGAAATAAAAAAGTGAAAAGAGAATAAAGAAAAGTAGAATGAAAAAGAGAAAAAAGACAGGAAGGAGTGGTAAGCATGCCGCCATCTTCTCTCTGCGTGCTGCATAGTATTTCATTGTGTAAATGTACCATAGTTTTTGATCCACTCATTTACTGATGGGCACTTAGGCAATTCCACTTCTGGGATTACATCCCAAGAACCCTGAAACACCAATCCATAAGAACCTATGCACCCCAGTGTTCATAACAGCACAATTTATAATAGCCAAGAGCTGGAAGCAACCTAAGTAATATAACCATTTAGAATTATACATTTTCCTCCAAACACTCTTGCTGGGTCCCTTAGATTTTGGTGTTTTATCTTTCATTCAGTTCATTTACTTTTGTCAAGTGATGGTCCTTTGCACCAACCCATCACCAACAGGGAACCCCTAATTTGGGGTGTAGTGAAGAAGGAAATTTTATTCAGTGCCAACAGATCAATTGTTTTACAGCATGCATGTGAAAAAAACACAGCTATGGACAGCTCAAAAGTGTTACAGTACAATTATGAAGCAGATGGTGCAAGGCTGCCCTGGGGCAAGGTGGCTGTGTGGTGAGGCCCCTCTGGCTAGAGAGCATTGTTCCACTCTGGTCCAGTGAGATGTTTTCTGCACTTTCTTTTTGGTGCAGGAAACAGCCTTTAGTTTATTTTTATTTTTTGTTAATTTTAATTGTTGCTCAAGCACAGTTTTCTGCCTTTTCTCCCATCCCAGCCCATTCCCACCAGCACTCCCCACCTCCTTCCCATTTGCACCCCTCCTTGTTATTGTCCATGTGTCCTTTATACTTGTTCCTGCAAACTCTTCACCCTTTTCCTATGAGATTCCCTCCCCTTTCCACTCTAGTTTTTGATGTAGAATGAAAGTGTGCTTTCCTAGCCAGAAAGGAGCTGACTTATACAAAGTACTCACCCCAGTCCCTGACAGGTCCATCCTTATGGAGATGAAGACTACAAAATAAATTAAAAAAATGGGACCACTGTAATAACATAATCAATAAATATATTTTAAAAATCAATACAGTTTTTGTATATGTACATATATATTATTTTTGTATTTATCAATTATAGTCAATGTTCAAAGTTATTTTATTTGTTTCAGGTGTACAGCATAATGGTTAGACATTTATATAATTTACACAGTGATTATCCCCATAAATCTAGTACCCACGTGGCACCAGACATAGTTATCAGAATATTATTATTGACTATATTCCCTATGCTGTACTTCACATACCTGTGACTATTTTGTAACTGCCAATTTGTACTTCTTAATCCTTTACACCTTTTTACCCAACCCCCTTCCCATCTGGCAAACATCAGTTTGTTCTCTGTAACTATGAGCCCTTTTTTGCTCATCCATTTATTTTGTTCTTTAGATTCACAATATAGGGGAAATCATATGGTATTTGTCTTTCTCTGCCTGACTTATTTCACTTAGCATAATACCCTCCAGGCCCACCCATGTTTTCAAAAATGTTAAGATTTCATTCTTTTTTGTGGCTAAGTAATATTGTAACAGGGTGTAGCCAAGAGGGGGGCCCCAAATAAGGATTTGTAATGAGGTCCAGAGGAGCTTGGAGATAATTGACTCCACATCACAGGGCCACACCTGCCCAGAATGCTGGCAAGCTGTGGCCAATTGTGGGAGGAGCCAGAAATGGGGCTGCGGAAGATTGACACTGGGGTTTAAATCCAGGAAAGGCAGCAATTTGGCATCTCTTTTTGGGACCACGGGTCTTTTCAGTGACCATGTGGCTTTGGAAGTGCTACCTTTTTGCCACATGGATGGTACCAGTAGCCTGAATCATGGACTTCTACTTCTTTTCTGAGATACGGTACCCTAGACTGGGCAGAGGGAGAAGAAAGAACTGTGCATTTGTGGGTATTCTAAAGAACTTTAGTCTGTATAACTTTTAAATAAATAATAATTCCTTTCCTTTTCACTGATCTCTGGTATTGAGAGACGTCTTTCCTCTGGTGGCAGGCAAAGTGAACCTAGTATGGGGGAGGGACCCCCAGAAAAAAGGGGGGTCTTTTATATCATTCAGCCCCATCCCCCAGTCTGCTCTGTAACAATTTTTGGTGACCTAGATGGGACAAAAATTGTCTGTGGCAGGTCAACCGACCCCCTCAGGCGTGAGAGAGTGAGACTTCAGAATTTTTCCCAGTCTCTGTGAATTTCTCTGCACTCCTCCTAAGGGCATCAGCCACCTAATCATGCCTGGAAATATGAAAAGGAAATAAAACGGAATGGAGCAGAGAAGTGAAATGGTTTGGTTGAAAACTTGTTTCTAAACACCGTTTTGGAATAATGGAGTTGTGGATAATGGTTTGGTTAGTATGCTGCTTCTAGGTTGCCCCCATCTGCTCACTTACAGATTTGGTGAGCCCAGGTGGCACTAAGGGAACCTGTGCTCAAGTTTGGGGAGGAAGCAAACCCCTAGGCTCTGTAAGCCAAGCCTGCCTATGTTAGGGATTGGACAGCAAGCCATGTGTGTGCGCCACCATTTTGGTAAAATGGAGGATGAGCCACCATGGAGGACAGGTCATGCATGCACGTCACCATCTTGGACAACCCAGCATGCATGGGTGCTGCCATCTGGGGTAATAGGTCATGTGAGAATTCTGCTGTCTTGGAACTGGGCAAGGTGGCGGGCTAAGAGTTCTCTTCAGATAATGGGCTGTGTGTTGCTACCCTGTGGGCACTGCATCAATCAGGTTCTCTGTGTAAGTGGTTCTGATAGGAAGGGCTCTGGTTGTGAAGGTAATGACATGGGGTCCAAGGGTGACCATCTGATTTATATGGTGTTTGCAAATTCTAAGATTCAGAAAGCTGCAGGATGTTCCTGCAAATCTAGGGACTTTTAGTGGAAGGTACCAAAAGTGGTAGGGACTTTTGGCTGCCACATACTCAGTTTAAGTATGGTTCTTCCCAGTGTGTAAAAGGAACAGGGATAAAAATGAATTATGGTTAAATATGAATGAAAAAAACTATGTAAGAAAAATTGTGGAAGTTTTAAACCTAGGAAAGGAAACCTCAACTACTCATTTTCTGGTTTTATGGGAATGTTGTTTCAATTTGATTTCTGATTAGAAATCCTCTGTATCTGAAGACCTGTTTAAGGTCACCTGTAAGACCTAGGAAAGGTCATCTGTAACCGATTGAGGAGAATGCCTTTGCCACTCAGGACCCAGGAAGGGTCATTTAGGACTGATGAGTGCATCAGCCTGAGGCAAAGGAGCATGTCTCTGGCATTGAGATCCAGCTTGAAAGAGCATGTCTCTGCGGAGGCACCAGTGGACACACTGGTACAAGAGAATGCCTCTAGCTGTGTACTGTTTTATTTTGCTCTGCATCTGCTCTGAAAAGGAAATTGAGGATTCCAGTGAAGGTTAAAACTTCACACCCTGTAGGGAAATAAACAAGGGAAAGTGTAAGATATGTAAATGAAAGTAGGTATATAAAAGGATAGCAGAAGAAAAAGGATTTTCCTTCACACTTGATATTTTTCTCCTTACCTGATCCCTCAAAAATTTGGCATTACATAAGTTTTCTTTGCATAAATCCATTAAGACCAGTCATTAATGGTGATTTGTTAAGTGAAATTTTAACCAGAATTTCATGCCTGAAGGAGGTGTGTCTGGGTTCTTGTCATTACCAGAAAGCCCTAAGGAACTGGGATTGACTTGCAAAACCAGTGAAAACCCACAAGAAGAGCCTAGTACCTTGGTTGGTTGTGCAGTTTGTAGCAGTCTTTCCAGGGAAGGAATGAAGGTTGCTTTCCTAAAAGATGGCTAAACAGGAAACTGTAGGTACAATGGAAACCTTAAAGATTTGAGTGAAAGAACTCGTACAGGCAAACCCAGATGGCAGATGTGTGGCTCTGCTTCTATACCCCAAGGGGCGGACTGAAAAAGTCAACCTAAAGGTTCCCTGTGTGAATTCCAGTAAAGAGGACTAAAGATCATAGGTGATCCAGGCTGTTCTTAGTGTGTTTATGCAAACAAACAGTAAAAATTAAAAGCTGCACTAAAAGTAGTCCCTTTGATAACAATGAGGGTGATCTTAGGAAGAAAAACTATGGTTTGAGGAAAATGATAATACTCAGTATTGGACATCAGAAATGGTGCAACTAACTGTCTTGAAAGTTTGTTTTTCAATTTATAGGCATGAAGGACCAGTCAAATTGCCACTGTTAGATATCATTGCAGCAAGGGCCTTGCAACAAGATGTCTTCCCAAAAGACTGGCTTGGGAATTTTTGTGTAAATTAACATGTATTCTTCCTTCTGTTTTCATAGGGCGTATGCTTAGGACCTCATTACCTGAGTGATTGGTTGCAATATAGGCCTCACTTAAGGAGCCCATCCTCATCATTGCCCCTGAGACTCAAGGGTTTGACTGAACTAAGTGGTTGGGTTGGGGCAGTCTTCATTTTAGAACTGATTTTCCTTTTTCTGTCCTAAAGGCTTGGACAGAAAGGGACCAGAAACCTGAAAGGAGGGAAATCCTAATATATACCCCTCAGCCCGAGTGAAGCATAGTGGGCCACAAGGGTTTTGGATAGGTGTAGCATGCCTTGTACACCTTCCTCCAGATAAGCCCTTCTTCCCATAAGTCCCTGCCTTTGTCATTTGGTGGTTATGGTTTAATTGTGCTTCCAACTCTCTTTCCAAATCTGTCACCTCCAGGATACAACTAGGATACCAACTGTCCAGTAATGCCAGCTTTTGGAACTTCCTGCAACTTCCTGGTGACAGCCAACTGACCTGGATTCTGTAAGGTCCTTCCCCATACAGGAAGGACTCCCTCCATGCTGCACCCTCCCCCCTGCTTTCAGGGCACCTCTGACCCAAGGGTAGGTAGGACAATGTCCATGTCCAACCGGAAGTAGTTACAAGAAGATGAGACCTTCATTCACTGTCCTTTATATGATTACAAAGGGGTTGTATATATGAACAGAGGGATTTGTAACAGGGTGCAGCCAAGAGGGAAGCCCCAAATAGGAATTTGTAATGGGGTCCAGAAGAACTTGGAAATAATTGGCTCCACACCGGAGGGTCACACCTGCCCAGAATGCTGGCAGCTGTGGCCAATTGTGGGAGGAGTTGGAAATGAGGGTACAGAAGACGACTGGTGCTGGGATTTAAATGGAAGCATGGCAGCCATTTGGCTTTTCTTTTTTCGACCACACATCTGTTTAGGACCAAGTGGCTTTGGTGTCTTGGTTGGGACCACACGGCTTGGGTGAGAGACAGGACCATGTGTCTTTGGAAGTGCTCCCTTTTGCGACATGGAGGGTGCTGGGAGGACTATGTGCATTTGTGGAGAACTTCAGTTTGTATTATTTCAAATAAAGAATAAATTCCTTTTCTTTTCGCTGACCTCTGGTATTAAGAGACATCTTTCCTCTGGTGGTGGGCAAAATGAACCCAGTAGGTGGGGAGGAACCCCTGGAGGAAAAGGGGGATCTTTTTTATCATTCAACCCCATCCCCCAGTCTGTTCTGCAACAATATTTTATTGTATATTGCCAACTCCTCATTATCCAATAGTCAGCCTATTGATGAGCATGTGGGTTGTTTCTATATCTTGGTTATTGTAAATAACACTGCAAAGAGCATGGGGGAGAAGTGTATATATCTTATTGAATTAGTTTTTGGATATCCTTGGATAAATATTCAGAAGTGAAATTGCTGGATCATAAGGTACTTCTACTTTGAGGAAACTACACTGTTTTCCATAGTGGTTGCACCAATTTTCAATCCCTCAAAAAGTATACAAGAATTCAGCTTACTCCACATCTTCATCAACACTTGTTTGTTGATATATTGATGATAATCATTATGACATGTGTAAATTGATATCTTAACATGGTTTAAATTTGCAATTCTCTGATGATTACTTACATTGGTCATCTTTCCATATATCTGTTGTATATTCTCCTTGGAGAAATATCTATTCAAGTCCTCTGCCCATATTTTAATTGAATTGTTTGGGGGTTTTGGTGTTAAGTTGTATGAGTTCTTTGTAAATTTAGGATATTTACCTATTATCAGGTATACCATTGGTGACTATCTTTTCCCATTCAGTTGGAGATATGAATTTGTTTTACTGGTGGTTTCCTTTGCTGTACAAAATTTTTAGTTTGATATAGTCCAATTTGTTTATTCCTTTGTTTCTCTTGCCTGAGAAGATATATCAGAAAAATATTACTAAGAGCAATATCAGAGAGTTTACTTCCTATGTTTTCTTCTAGTTTTGTGGTTTCAGGTCTTACATTTAAGTCTTTAAGCCCCTTTGAATGTATTGTTGTTTATGGTGTAAGAAAGTGACTTGGATTCATTCTTTTTTTTCTGCATGTATCTGTCCAGTTATCCCAACATTATCTATTGAATACTGTCTTTACTCCATTTTATGTTTTTACATCCTTCGTTATGTATTAATTGACCACATCAGTATGGGCTTATTTCAGGACTCTCTATTCTGTTCTATTGATTTATGTTTTTTTTTTTTATGCCAGTACCATGCTGTTTTGATTACTATAAATTTGTAGTATAGTTGATATCAGACAGCATGATACATCCAACTTTGTTCTTCTTTTCAAGATTGCTTTGATAATTCAGGGTCTTTTTGGATTACTTGTTCTTTTTTAAAAAAATATAATTTATTGATTATGCTATTATAGATTACTTGTTCTGGTTCTGTGAAAAATGCCATTGTTGTTGTTGTTGTTGTTGTTTTTACAAGGATTGCACTGAACCTACAGATTGCTTTAGGCTGTACAGACATTTTAATGATATTAATTCTTCCTATCTATATGCTTCCATTTACTTGTATATTCTTTAATTTCTTTCTTCAGTGTCTTATAATTTTTGAGTAGAAGTCTTTTACATCCTTGGTTTAATTTATTCCTGGGTATTTTTTTTTATTCAATTGTAAATGGGATTGTTTTCTTAGTTTCTCTTTCTGATAGATCACTATTGGTATATAAAAATGCAACCAATTTCTGCATATTTACTTTGTATCCAGCTACTTCACTGATTAATTTATCAGTTCTAGTAGTTTTTTGTACAACAGAATCTTTAGAGTTCTCTATATATACCATGTCATCTAAAATAATGACAATTTTCTTCTTCCTTTCCAATTTGGATGCCTTTTTTCCTTTTCTTGTCTGACTGCTGTGGCTGGGACTTCCAATACTATGTTCAATAAAAGTGGTGAAAGTGGGCATCCCTGTCTTGTTCCTGATCTTAAGGAAAACACTTTTAACTTACTGTTCAGTATGATGTTAGCTGTGCATTTCTTATATATGACATTTATTATATTGAAGTATGGTCCTTCTTTTCCCACTTTGCTGTGAGTTTTTATCATAAATGCATGCTGGATTTTTGTCAAATGCTTTTTCTGCCTCTACAGATATGATCATATACTTATTAACCTCCATTTTATTCATGTGTTGTATCATGCTAACTGATATTCAGGCAATAAACCCAATCTGCATCCCAGGAATAAATCACAAAGATCATTCATGTACAATCTTTTTAATGTATTGCTGAGTTTGGTTTGCTAATATTGAGTTGAGAATTTGTTCATCTGGGAACAAATTGGGCTAAATTTTTCTTTTTTTGTAATGTCTTTCTCTGGTTTTAAAGTTAGGGTAATGGTGACCTCACAAAATAAGCATGGCGGATTCTCTCCATTTGAATTTTTTTGGAACAGTCTGAGAAAGATAGGTGGTAATTATACTTTAAATGCTTGTTAAAATTCCCCTGTGAAACCATCTGGTTCAGAAATTTTGTTTAAGTTTTTGATTACTGATTTGATTTCATTGGTAGTCTCTTCTGATTTTCTGGGGTTTTTTTTAAATTCAATCTTGAAAGACTGTATTTTCCTGCAAATTATCCATTTCTTCCAAATTGTCTGATTTGTTGGCATATAATTATTTGTAGTATTTTCTTAAAATCTTTTGTATTTCTTTGCTGTCATCTGTCACTTCTTCTGTTTCATTTATGATTTATTTGGATCCTCTCTCTGTCTTACAGTATAGTGAAAGGTTTATCAATATTTTTTTCCACTTTCCAAAGTTTTTCATTTCATGCATTGATTTCAAAATTTTCTTAGGCTTTGTCTCTAATGTGTGTCACTGTGCAAACTGTCTCTCATTCCAGAGAAATCTGGAGGCTGGGGATCCAGAGCACAGTGAGGGCCTCAGGCCTCCCAGGCATGCTTCAGGAGCTCTTGTCTTGGGCCCAGAAAGGAGCCTCTGCAAAAGTAAGACACCCTGTGCTCCCTCAGGTGCACATCAGAGTGCTTCCTTGGTTGATGACACATTTCCATAGTATCAAGTGGTCTACAATAGAATCCCTTTCATCTTTCATCACACTCTTTTAAAAAACAGAGAAGATATCAGGAATTAAATGATCTTAAATCAATGTTAGAGAAATGAGGAGAAAAAGTTAATGTACAAAGAAATACAGTATACAAAAGAAAATATACAGTGTTTTATAAGCTGCATACAATTCAACAAAAAAGTTGGGGAATACAGATTTGGTTATTTAGATTATGAAAAACATTTATTACAAGAAGATAATCTTTCCAATAATAAAAAGAAAACATATGACTGGAAACATTCAGCCTGGAAACTGGGTTAAACAATTCCCAAGTCCTTATCAAATAAGGTGTCAATCAAGGAAAATATATTTTGGAACTTAAAATTAGGGAAGCCTATTTACAATTTAAATGGGGGGAAGAAAAAAACAGACTAACCAAAATAATGTCAGAGTGATTGTTCATATTTTATAGTCTTTAAGCACATAAAACTGTACTATTTAATGTATTTCTCCATAAACTTTCTGTGATATTCAGATCACAGCATATCATTGATAAACCTTTTATCTTTCATCTGATCATCTATTCCTTTTGCACTGTTCTTGAAAACAGCATTATCATCCCATCTTCTTTTAACTTTGAAGTTGGCCTGAGGCTGGGATGCACTAGTGAGATTAAGGAGAGGGTTTCCACTTAGAATATTTTCAATATGAATTCTTTCTTCTTCAGCTTTTTGCTCTTGCTCCTTCCTGGCTTGCTCTTCAGCTCTTTCTTTTTCAATTTTTTTTTTTTTCCAATTCTGCAAGAAGAGTTGCAGTATCATCATCATCAGTCTCCTCTTCAAAATCTTCATCTTCATTTTCCCCCCGTTAGAGGATCATCTGCATCAAGGTTCGCAGTGGGAATCTGGTCTAACCAAGGCTTCTTTGACACTGAAGGCGAGGTTGTATGTTCTCGACTTGGACAATCTGTTTTTTTCCCTTTCAGCAGTTCACTCTCTTTCTTCAGCTCTCTTCTGAAGTCATGGTTCTGAACTTCTTTAGGGGCATTTTGCGTGGCCTGTCTATATTTTATCTTTGTATGAGAAGTAGGTCTCTACTAGAATACTGCTTTGAGAGTTGGCTCAAATCACTTTCTCCTTTTCTTCTCCCACATCTCACAGGTTCAAACATTGGCCAAGCTGCTGTCATCATCTTTTATGCCTTGGTCAAGGTCTGATCCAGCAGCCTCTGTAGATCACACAGACACCATAATGACTCTTCAGGTTTATCAATTTTGTTTAGCTTTTCAAAGAACAAGCTCTTGGTTTTATTAATCTTTTGTATTTTTTTAAGACTCAATTTCACTTATACTCTAATCTCCATTATTTCCTTCCTTCTACTCATTTTTGGCTTTGTCTATTGTTCTTTTTCTAGGTCCTTTAGGTATAATTTTTCTTATTCCATGAAGCCAGCCTATATTGCTATGAATTTTCAACTTATGACTGCTTTTGCTGTGTCCTATAGATTTTGGCCATTGTTTTCATTTTCATTTGTCTCAAGATATATATTGATTTTTTTCCTTGATCTCATTGTTAACCCATTCATAGTTTAATAACATATTAGACTCCAGGTGTTGGCATATTTTCATGTTTTTCTTGTAATTGATTTCTAGTTTCATACCATTGTGATTGGAGAACATGCTTGATATTATTTCAATCCTCTTAAATTTATTGACTTGTTCTGTGGCTTAACACATGGTATATGATGGAAAATGTTCCAAGTGTACTGGAAAAGAATGTGTATTCTGTTGTTTTGGGTTAAAACGCTCTAAAACATCAATTAAATCCATCTGATCTAATGTGTCACCTAAGACCATTGTTTCATTGCTGACTTTTTTGTCTGGAAGACCTATCCATTGGTGCCAATGCAGTGTTAAACTCCCCTGCTATGACTGTATTACTGTTGCTCTCTCATTTTATGTTCTGTTAACCCTTGCTTTATGTATTTAGGTGCTTCTATGTTGCATACATTAACATGTACAAGGGTTATAACCTCTTGTTGTTCTGAACACTTTGTCATCATGAAATAGCCTTCTTTGTGTCCTGTGGTTTAAAGTCTCTTTTGTCTGATAAAAGTATTGTTTCCCTAGCTTTTTAAATGTACATTTCTTTTAAATATATTATTACATCTCTTTACTTTCAATCTGTGTGTCTTTTAATACAAAGTGTGTTTCTTGTAGATAGCATATGTATGGGTGTTTCTTTGTTATCCATTCAGTTACCCCATGTCTTCTGATTAGAGCATTTAATCTATTTAGATTTAAAATGATTATTGATAGGTACAAAGTTATTGCATATTTGTGTTCCCCTTTTCCCTTCTTTTTAAAGAAGTTTCTTTACTATTTCTTATAATACTAATTTGGTGGTGATGAACCCTTGTAGTTTTTATTGTCCGTGGAGCTCTTTATCTCTTCAATTTCAAATGCTAGCCCTGATGGGTAATCTTGGTTTCTGGCCTGCAGAGTTTCTGTTGAGAAATCAGCTGACAATCTTATGGGAGCTTTCTTGTAGTTAACTGCCTTTCCCAGGTGGCTTTAAATTTTCGGTATTTTAATTATGATGTGTCTTGGTATGGCTTTTGGGGTTCATCTTATTTGGGACTCTTCACATCCTGGTTTGTGTGTCTTTTTCCTTCACCAAGCTAGGGAAGTTTTCAATCACTGTATTTTAATTTTTTAACTATGTTTTATTGATTATGCTATTTTGGTTGTCCCATTTATTTCCATCCACCCTGCAGCCCCCTCCCAGCAGCATCTCCCCCTTCCCCAGTTCATGTCCATGGGTCATACATATAAGTTCTTTGGCTTCTACATTCTGTACTATTCTTAACCTCCCCCTGTCTATTTTGTACCTATGATTTATGCTTCTTATTCCCTGTACCTTTATCCGCATTCTCCCCAGTCCCCCTCCCTTCTGATAACCATTCATGTAATTTCCATTTCTATGATTGTGTTCCTGTTCCATTGTTTGCTTAGTTGTTGGTTTTTTTTTTTTAGGTTTGCATGTTGATAGTTGTGAGTATGTTGTCATTTTAGTGTTCACATTTTTTATTATATTCATTTTTTTAGATAAGTCCCTTCAACATTTCATATAATGAGGGCTGAGTGATGATGAACTCCTTTAATTTGACCTTATCTGGAAAGCACTTTATCTGCCCTCCCATTATAAGTGATAGCTTTGCTGGATGGAGTAATTTTGGATGTAGGTCCTTGCCTTTCATGACTTGGAATACTTCTTTCCAGCCCCTTCTTGCCTGTAAGGCTTCTTTTGAGAAATCAGCTGACAGTCTTATGCGAACTCCTTTGTATGTAACTCTCCTTTTCTCTTGCTGCTTTTAAGATTCTCTACCTTTAATCTTGGGTAATGTAATTATGATGTGCCTTGGTGTGTGCTTCCTTGGGTCCAACTTCTTTGGAACTGAGCTTCCAGGACTTCCTGGAAGTTGATTTCCTTTGCCAGATTAGGGAAGTTCTTCATTATTTTTTTCAAAAGAGCTTTCAATTTCTTGCTCTTCTTCTTCTGGCACCCCTATGATTCAGATGTTGGAGTGTTTGAAGTTGCCCTGGAGGTTCCTAAGCCTCTCCTCATTTTTTGAATTCTTGTTTCTTCATTCCTTTCTGGTTGAATGTTTATTTCTTCCTTCTGCTCCAAATCGTTGATGAGTCCCGTTTTCCTTCTCTTCACTGTTGGTTCTCTGTATATTTTTCTTTACTTCACTTTGCATGCCTTTCACTTTTTCCTCTACTTTGTGATCATACTCAACCAATTCTCTGAGCATCCTGATTACCAATGTTTTGAACTTTGCATCTGATAGGTTGGCTATACCTCTTCATTGCTTAGTTCTATTTTGGGAGCTTTGATCTGTTTTTTCATTTGGGCCATATTTCTTTGTCTTGGTGCTCCTGTTACATTGTAAGGGGCAGAGCCTTGGGTATTTGCCAGGGCATGGCAATCCATGTCACTGTGTTTTGGCACTGTATCTGGGGGAGGGGTCTGAGAGGAAATAATGCTGCTTGCTCCACTCTCGGCTGGCTTTGTTACTTCCCCTGCTTCCCACAAGCAAATTGGGCCCTGCTGGTGCTGATTCCTGGGTAGGTGAGTTTGTATATATTCTAGGACACTGTGGGTCTCTACAACAAACTCTCCTGTGAGTCTGGGAGTTTCTCCCACTGCTGCAACCCCCACAGGTTTTTACAGCCAGGGGTATTGAGGCTTTATTTCTCCACACTGGAAACCTGGGTCATGCAGTCTGTTTTGCTCCCATTTTCTTCCTGGTTTATCCACACACAAATGTGGGACTGCCTGGTCCACCAGCCACCATCTTACCCACCAGGCCCTCTAGCCACCTTTCCACAAATCTTCTTTGCCCCAGCTGCCCATCTCTGCCCCTCCTGCCAGTCTGAATGAATGTTTCTTTTTTAAGTCCTTGGTTGTCAGACATCCACACAGTTCAATTTTCTGGCAGTTCTGCTTATTTTTTGTTTTTAAATTTGTTGTTGTCCTTCTTTTGGTTGTGTGAGGAGGCAATCTAGCTGGAAGTCCAGTCATTATATTTTTAAATACATTTTCAATCCTTTTTGCTTTCTCTTACTATTTTCATATTGCTATGATGTGAATTTTGTTATGCTTGATGTTATCCCAGAGGTCTCTTAAACTATTTTCATTTTTTTTAATGATCTGACTTTTTATTCATCTTTCATAAATGTGCATATTTATGAAAAGATGGAAGGGTTTTCAGGAACATTTATCTTCATTTCTTTTAATTTTGCTACTCTGATTGAATGTTTTCTGCTACCTTATCTTCCAAGTCACTGATTCAAACTTTCACTTCATTTTCTCTGCTGTTGCTTGTTTCTAGTGTATTCTTCATTTCAGTTATTGTATTCTTTATTTCTGAATGATCCTTTTTTATGGTTTCTATGTCCTTTTCAATGCTTACTATCTCATTGTTAAAGTTCTATATTCCTTGTGCAGCCTTAAAACCAGTGCTTTGAACTATCTATTTGGTAGACTACTTGCCTCCAGTTTGTTTAATTTTCTTGTTGAGATTTCTCTTGTTCTTTCACTTGGAACCTGTTTCTCTGTTTCCTCATTTTGGCTGCTTCTCTGTATGTGTTTCTGTGTACTAGGTAGATCTGTTATGCCTCCCAGTCTTGGGAGGGTAGTTTACGTAGTAGGCATCTTATGGATCCCAGTCATGCTGTGTACCTGATCACATGAGCCTGGTTCTCCAGCTGTTTCTCTTATGTGGGCAGTGTGTGACCTTCTGTTGAGACTTGATTTCTGTTAGCACGTTAGTGTGGTTGGGGATTATTGACCCTCAGGCTGACTGGCTGTGGGGATTGGCCATGATCACAATGTATGAGCATTGTGCAGGGACTGACCTCATGGAGCACTATTTGCCCCATCACACTCTAGTGCCTGCTGTTCACTCTTTGGGTGTGCCTCTAGCTCCTCTTGGGAGCTAGTTGGGTGGTATTCTACTGTGGTCTGAAGCTGGCTACCAGGTATGTTAGTTTGGGGGTTTCTTAGGAGGGTCTCGTGTAGACCAAGTTCAACTGCTGCCTATGATTGACTCAGGGGTACCTGGTAGGAGCTAAAAAGTGATCAATGGTTTGCAGCTGACAGTGCTGGACATGGAGGCAAGTGGGAGAGGCCATGCTGTAAACTGAGTCTCACTTCACCAGTAAAGTGCTGTGGCCAGTCAGCAAAATGCCCAGGACACCCTGAGGTCTGCTCCCACCTGCCAGCTGGCCATTAAATTCAGTAATTGAAATAGCCTCAGGCTGTACATGTGCTGGGTATTTGGGGTCTCAGGGAGTCACCAGGATGGAGTGGTTTGTGTTCATCAGGTTAATACAGATTCAGTTTTTTTTTTTTTTTTTTTTTTTTTTTAAGACTGAAGCATGGGCCAAGGCCAGCTGCCTGTCTCCAAAAGAGACTCTGGTATTGCACAAGTAGGTTGTGGTGGAGTCTCAGGGAGTCATTAGGGTGGAGCAAATAGAGTTCACCAGGCTAATGCAGATTCAGATTTGATCACGTGGTGGGGCATGGGTCAGCAATTATGGCTGTCTCTCCAGTCCCTGCCCTGAAGCCACACAACTGTTTCTCCATGTCTCTGGAGGCTCTTGAGCCACTGTCCCTCCACTAGAGCCCAGGGTGAGTCCCTGTGAGCAAGCAAGTCTTTGAATAGGCACTTTAAGATACCTGATCCAAAGAAATAAAAAACACTCATTTAAAAGAATATATGCACCCCTATGTTCATTGCAGCATTACTTACAATAGTCAAGATTTGGAGGCAGCTCAAGTGTTCCTCAGTAGATGAGTGGATAAAACTGCTATGGTATATTTACACTATGGAATACCACTCAGCCCTAAAAGAGAAGAAATTTTTAGCATTTCCGACAGCATGGATGAACCTAGAGAACATTATCTTAAGTGAATGGCATATAAAGACAAATGCCATATGATTTCACTCATATGTGGAATCTAATAAACAAACTGCACTAACAAGCAAAATAGAGATAGACTCATAGAGAGCAGGCTGACAGCTTTAGTTCGGGGATTGGAGGTTTGAGGGGTGGAGGGATCAAGTGAAAAAACAGGAGAAAGAACTCATAGACATGGATAACAGTGTGGTGATTGAGGGAGGGGCAGTTGGGGTGGGTAGAGGTGGAAGAGGATATAAGGGACATAAGTAGTAATGGAAAAATACAATAGAAATAAATACATTAGTAAATAAATATAGGACATTACTAGATTAAATTTTTTTTAAAAGGAAGACAACACTTGGATTTCCAGCAGCCTTCTATGTCACTCAGACAGAATCCTGGTTGATTTTACAGCCATATGTCTTGAATGTGCTCTTCCCAGCACTGGCACTCTGGGCTTGGGAGCCCATTGTGGGCCTAGGTCCCCTGTGCTCCTCAGTGGGGTCCTCTGCAGCTGAGATATCCCTTCAGATTCTCAATGTCACATATGGGTGTGAGGCTAGTCAGTTCCTGTCCTTGCCCCTTCTACCAGTCTCCACATGCATCTTCTTTATAATTTTAGTTACAGGACATCAGCTAATGTTAGATGGTTCTTCAAGTTGAATGTTCAATAATTTAGCTGCAATTTTGATGTAGTCATGGGAGAAGGTGGACTAGGATTTACCTATTCCACCATCTTGACTCTAGCTCCCAAAATCCTCTGGTCTTAAAGCACTGTCCTGACTGGTCAGAGTCAAGCCATACTGGTTGGTTGGTGAAGATGCTGAGGGTATTATAGTTGTGCACTTCTAATTGGACATGGAAAGTCTTAGCCCTATTGGTTGAAATAGGATTCCAGAAACTCTTTTGTAAAGATTGGCTCAGGTCAGATTGACTGAAGACATTGACTAAAGATTGACTAAAGATTGACTGAAACATATGCTGCAGTTCAGTGCAGGAAGCAGGCAATTCAGTACAGGCTTCTCCCTGAAGCATGGCTTGCATGAGAGGGTTTTGTTTTTAATATTTGAAACCAGTTAGGCATCAAAAGCCCTTCTTGGTAAATATCTTTTATCATGGGCTATGCACTTCTTATTCAGTTTTAGATATCTAATTTTCCTGGTGATTTCCTCCTCACTCATGGGTTACTTAGGGTTTTCTAGATACTTTACCGTTATTGATTTCTAATTTATTTCCACTGTGGTCAGAGGGCAAACTATGTATGACTTTAAGTTTTTATATTTTTGAGGTTTTATAGCTCAGTGTGTGATTTATTCTGGTGAAGGCACCATGCAACTTAGAATGTATATTATACAGTTGCTGAGTGTAGTGTTTTATAAGTATTGATCAGGTCGAGGTGGTCAGTAGTATTGTTCAAAATCTGCTGATATTTTGTCTAGCTGTTTTTATCAATTTTTGAAACTCTCAAAATATCGATCGATGGAATTGGCTATTTCTCCCATTAACTGTCAACTTTTGCTTCATGTACTCTACATGTGATGTCCTATTATTAGGCCAGAGACATGTATGATTGTTATGACTAACCATTTTGTAATTATGAAAAGTCCTTCCTTATCTCTAATGACATTTTTGTCTTAAAATATACTTTATCTCACATTAATATACCCACTGCAAACTACTGTTTGCATGGTTATTTTTTTCCATCCAGTTACTTTCAACCTGTGCCTTAAATATAAAGTGCATCTTTTCTGTTTTTCTAAATATAACATCCATCTCTAGTATATGCATATACCATATAGACGGGTCCATTCAGACCACCTCTGCCTTTCACTGAAATGTTTAATCATTACTTTCAGTGAAATTATTGCTATAGGTATATTTAAGTATATCATTCTCTTATTTGCCTTCTATTTTTCTTCTTCCTTTCATGTATTTTAAACATTTGAATATTTTAAAATTCAGTTATAATCTTCCTACTGGCTTTTTAGCTATACTTCTCTACATTACTGTTTTAGTGATTGTCCTGGAATTACAATATATATCCTTAACTTTTCAGTCCATTTGCAGTTAATATATTAGTTTATATAAGTGTAGAAATCTTGCAACCATATAGGTCCACATCCTTCCCTCCTCTGTTACATCTATATATGCTATCAAGCCCACATCACAATGATGTCATTTTTGATCTAAATGGTCATGTATTATATATATCATATATATTATAATTTTTTTAAGAAATAAAAGCAGGAACAATATTTATATTTACCCAGCTATTTATAATCTCTGAGACTTTTCATTGCTTTCCAAGGATCTGTAGTTCCATTAGGTATCACTTCCTTTAAGTTCAAAAAAACTCCAGCATTTTTTTTTTATTGTGCCCATCTGCAGGCAACAGATTGTCTTAGTTTTTCTTGACAATATCTTTATTTTGCTTGCATTCTGAATGAATATTTTCACTTGCTATAGACCTGTGGGTTGATAGTTTTTTTTTCTTTTATTACTTCAGATGCAGTTCTTTCACTGTCTTCTGGCCTCCACAGTTTCTGATGTCAAGTCAGAAGTGAATTCAAATGTTCCCCTATATGTAATATGTTGTTCTTCTACTGCTTCTTACTATTGCAGATTTAATCTTTAGCTTTGGCTTTAACAGTCTGCCTTAGGGTAGCAGGTGTTTATCCTTTTTTGCTGAGCATCTTGAATCTGTAAATGTCTTTCATTAGATTTGGGAAATTGCAAACCATTATTTTTTGAAAAATTGTTGGCCTAATTCTCTATTTGTTCTCCAAATACTCAAGCAACACTATCTGCTTACATCTAACAAGGGGCTATGAAAATATATATTCACCTGATCCCATTTTTCCTCTCTATTCTTCCCAGGTAATACCCATTGACCTGCTGAGGCTGGTCTCAGTTGATTTCCTGTTCTCTATGTGCTTTGTTTTCCTTCACACATCTGGTAAAACATGATAAATGAAAAATGAATAATCTGGATCCTATTGTTTTCATTTGGTTTAACAGGCAATTACCTTCACTGAACTTGAACAGCAAACTCATTTTCTTAAATGTTAAGGTTTAATCTCAGTTAGAATCTTTGTCTTTAGCTCAACTGTTCTGAGTCTGTTTCATGCATTTGCTTTTCAGGGTGTCAGCCAGGGATTTTGACAGAATTTGGGGATCTCTTCGATGGATCTTCCTTTCTTAAAGGTCTTCCTCTCTCTCCAGTAACTGTAATTTTCTGGGTACAAAATTCTGAGTCCTGACAGGAGAAAGATATCAGTTTTTCCATTGGTCCCCCTGCCACCCTACTCAATGTGTCAACTGTACCTGGTTCCTGGCTAAAAGCCACAAAAATAGGAAATCACTCTAAGTACCTTTGATAGTCTAAGTGTAGATTCTGTCTGCTTCTGTTCACTCCTTAGTGCACTCAAATTATAGTTTTATCACTTATGGCCAGAGTTTATGGCTGTTATTTGCAAGCATCAGTTTAATAGGAATTTACCCAGCAAGGAGAATTAGGACTCAGCATCTTTTGAAATATTAAGGTTTACTCTATATTACTTTAATAAATATCCTTTAAATGTTAATAATCCTAGAGTGCATAATTGAAGAGAAATAACTTTTTCTTTTTTTAAAGATTCCATTTTTTAGAGAAGAGAAAGGAGGGAGAACGAGAGGGAGAGAAACATTGATCAGTTGCCTCTTGATCACCCACCTCTTGATCACCCCACAACCCAGGCCTGTGCCCTGACTGGGAATCAAACTGGTGACCTTTCCTTACACAGGCCAGCACTCCACCCACAGAGACACACCAGCCAGGGCAACTTTCTTTTCAATGTAAAATGATCTCCTTTTCTAGAGATCATCTTTTTTTCTGAGATTTACTTTCACAATTTATCCACAACAAGGAAGGGAATAACAGTTTACTTAATCTGCTAGAATATATACCTGTTGTCATAGCAACAGCCATTATCTACCCTTAGTTAAAACTGCAGCTATGATTTCTCATGGAGTGCTCTGTGAGCACTCATTCTTAACCCAGATGCCCACATCTTTTGTTTTAGCAGTACATGCAGACAAATACAACTGATACTTACTATGCTTCTTTGCCTTTTACAGGTGTCTAAAACCTAACCATTCCCCAGTCATCTTTTTTTTAATCATGAAAGGATTTGGTATTAGTTATCTGCACTTGTTCAATTGATTATACTTTAGCATAAATAAGCTGCTTCCTTTTTATGTTTTTCTTAAATTTTTTTTATTATGGAACATTTCCAATATGTTAAAAGTGGAGAGAACATTATAATTACAACAAAGCATAATTTTCCTATAACCCAATCTCAGCTCATGGCCACTCTTATTTCATCAATATCCTACTGTCTTCCCTCACTCTCCACTGAAACCTTCCTCAAATATTTTTGAGGCAATTCTCAGACATCTTATCATGCCATTTGTAAAGAGTTAAAAGATAATCATGCACACACACTCAGCAGATTAAATTTTAGAGCAGCTCAGTTCACAGCAAAATTGAGCAGAGAGTACAGAGATCTGCTACATTCTCTCCTTTAGACATGCATAGGCTCCTGTACTGTCAACATCCCAACCATGTGGTACATTTGTTACAAATGAAGAACCTGCATCGACATTATCACCCAAAGTCCACAGATTACATTAGGGTTCACTTTTGGTGGTGTACATTCTGTTGGTTTGGACAAATGTATAATGACATGCATCCATCATTATAATATCATATAGAACAGTTTCACTGACAAAAATTCTCTATGTTCCACCTATTCATCCCTCCCTCCCCAATAACTCATGATCTTTTTAGTGTTTCCATACTTTTGCCTTTTCCAGAGTATCACATAGTTGGAATTGTACAGTATGTAGCCTTTTCAGATTGCTATCTTTCACTTAGTAATATGCATTTGAAGTTCCTCCTCTTCCATGTCTTTTCATGAATCTTCTAAATCTTTTCACAGAAATGGAGAAATCTTCAATGAACTACATAATATTCCATTGTCTGGATGTACTACAGACTATTCACCCATTCACCTATTGAAAGGCATCTTGGTTGCTTCCAAATTTTGGTTATTATAAATAAATGTTTTATCTAAAAAGTCATCATCAAACCCATGGTCATCTAGATTTTGTCTTACTAGTTTTATAGCATTGCATTTTATATTTAGGTCTATGAAGGGTATAAGGTCTTTGTCTAGACCTTATTTGAATTGGATGTCCAGTTGCTCTAGCACTATTTGTTGAAAAGACTATCTTTTCTCCATTGTTATTACCACTGCTCCTTTGTCAAAACATCAGTTGACTCTATTTGTACGGGATTATTTCTGGGCTATGTAGTCTGTCCCATTGACCTACTTGTCTATTCTTTTGGCAATATGATAACTGATAGCCTGCCTGTCCAAACTGCATGGCAGAGGAGCCAAATTAGGGAACTGCCCTGGGGCAGGGTCAGAGCCACATTCTAGTGCCTGTGCACATGCCACCCTGATGTGGTATGTGACAACAGATTCCCCACCAACAGGCAGAGATATAGCAGGAAGAAGTCACTGTGCAGACTTAAGTGTGAGGCTGGTGATGACTGACAAGAGGGAAAAGCTCTCCTACTCCCAAACATGGTGACAGGGGAGGTGCTGACCTGCCAGTTTATCCTGGGAAAAGGACTGGATTGGTTGGGACACTGAAGCCTTCCAGAGCACAAAGAAGTTGGGGTCAGGAGATTTAAATGGAAAAGAGAAAATCCTCCTCTTCTGGGATCCATGGACAGAGGCCCTGCATGACTGACTGCAGCAGCTGGCAGAGGCTCCAGGACCCTGGCATGAGAAGTCACAGTGTGCTGATGGCAGGACCGGCCCCACAGCACAGACTCCAGGGAGCCTGAAGCTTGAGAACAGTCCATGTAGCAGCTTTGTGCTCCAAAGGACAGATAAGAATGAAGCAGGACATCTGGGCATGGTTTTGGGTTTCAGTACTTTAGGGAAAAAATTTTTTCCTGTGTTTTGCAGAAGAGAGGAACCTGCAGCCAGGAAGTCCCTTGTTCCCCCAAATTGTGCAACATTTTAATAAAGACATTTTTCCTTCCTCACCAACCTTTTCTTCAGAATATGCCTGTGTTTGGCAGCAGGCAGCTGAACCCCACTTTTGTTTGGTGCCACACTGTTATGGTTGCTGTAGCTTTATAGTGACATCTTATATGACATGTCATTTACAAAGAGTTAAAAGATGACTTTAAAATCATAACCACATATAATTTCTTAATATCATGTTTAAATAATATTAAAATGTTGCTTAACTTTTTGCAATTGTTTAATTTTTTTAAAAGATTTTATTTATTTTTTGAGAGAGGATAAGGAAGGAGAAAGAGAGGGAGAGAAACAATGATGTGTGAGAAAAACATCTACTGGTTGCCTTTCAAATGCTTCCTACTGGGGACTCTGCAACCCACGCATGTGCCCTGACTAGGAATTGAACCAACAACCTTTTGGTTCACAGGCCTGTGCTCAATCCACTGAGCCACACCAGCCAGGGAAAAAATTAAATTATTTTTAATTTTTTGAAAAATAATTTGTTGGTTCAATTCAAATAATATTTATATAATGAAATTAATTGATAAATACCTGAAGTATATTTTATTATGCAGGATACCCTCTGACCTCTCACTCTTTCTCTAATTTTGTCTGAAGTTTCTTTGTTGAAAAAATGGGGTTGTTTGCTTTTAGAGTTTTCTGCAATACAGATTTTGCTGATTATTCACTGATACATTCTTCTATCCCTTGCATTTTCTATACATTAAGTAGATGTATGTTGGGAACTGCCCCACCTGGTTTCAGAAACTGTAATCCCTCAAGGCTAAGGCTGAGCAGAAAGACCCTGGGAACCTAAGCCACTTAGGAGACAAAGCTTATCTCCCTGGCAGGGGTGCCACCTCTGCCCCTTTACTTCATCCTGCTTGGCTGGAGCCTGGCCGGTTAGCCAATAACGGGTAAGATTCCTCAAGGGAGGAACAACCTAAGACAGGCATGGTCACAGGGGCCCTCAGGGAAGGACTTGGGGAGCTATAGCAAAAGGGAGTGATGGCCCTCGCCCCTCAGCTTTGACATAGCCTGAGTCCTCATTCTGTCTGCAAGAAGTCTCCTAATCTCTTGGCTGCCTTACTTCCCCTGCCTAAGCCTAAAACAATGACAGAGGGTGGTGCAGCCCTGTGCTGAAAAGGATGGGTTCCCCAGGGTGATCAGGCCTAAGAAAGAATACATAACATCCTGTGAAACCTGCTTTACTAAGAATGCTCTCAATTTTCTGATAAGGGTCCAAGCAGGAAACAAATTTGTTTTCCAAAGTTTTATAGCCCTTTAGCTAACTGACCCTGACTCAGAATAAGCCTTCATAGTCCTTTGTATGTTATCTATTGTTTAATCATTACTGCCTGACAATGACTGAGTTTTACCTGTATTCCTGTGCAAATTAAACCCAATAAAAGCCCATTGAGGGAAAGGCTCTTGGCCCTTCTCCTTTCAGAGATTGGCCACCTTTCTTCAAGCAGATCATGCCTTGGTAGACTTATTCTCATCCCTGGCAGATGGGGGTGGGGGGGGGCTCTGTGGGTGGAGCCCCACCACAGATGTAGACATCCAAGTTTCACTTTTTTTTGGTAAGAAAGTGTCATTGATATATTGTATGAGTTGTTTCTAATTATGGAATTAAGATATTTTCTGCATGCCAGTCCTGATTTTATACCTTTAACATCTAGGGGTGGGGAGTGGGGTTATCAGAATAGAAGGCCCACAGCTTCTCTCCACTAATACTCCCTTTAATTTTTAAAGGTTTCAGTAAAGAATCATATGTTATGAACAACAAATGTAAGCCATACACATATAAACAGTTTTATATATCATGATCAAATAAAACAAAAAATTAATCTGAACTTTCATTTATAGAGGGCAGACTGAAACCACAAACTAACCTTAGCGCTAACCAAAACTACAAAAATGACACTGCAGTTTTGTGTGTGTGTGTATACATAGCATATATACAAATTTCATATTCTGTATACATCTATATATGCACACTAAGTAAACTGCACATTATATATAACTACATATAGTAAGACAGTTAAATATGTATATAAAAGGTGTAAGTCCACAAAGAAAAAGATAAATATGAAAGGAAATAATAGCTCAAAGAGTTTGAAAGTTGCCAAATGTATGGGTGAGTGAAAACTGATTTGGCAGATCTAAAAACATTACAGCCTAAACTGGCAGTATGTAAAACAAAGCTGCAATCTAGTTTATACTGTAAAATTCCCAAAAGGCCGAAGAATTTGTGGTAAGGAAACTTCTGGAATGAAGATAAAAGTTGGGGTTAATATCAAATGATCAGTTTAAAGGCTGTTTAAGAAACAGCCAGCCCTGGTTGGTGTCTCTCAGTTGGCTGGAATGTGTTTTCCTGTGAACCAAAAGGTCATGGATTTGAATCCCAGTCAGGGCACATGCCTAGGTTGCAAGTTCAGTCCCTGGTCAGAATGCATGAGAGAGGGAACCGATCGATGTATCTCTCCCTCTCTCACTTCCTCCCTTCCCCTCTCTCTAAAATCAGTAAGTATATCCTTGGGTGAGGATTAAAAAAAGTGAGTCAGATGTTCCCAAGACTCTTCATTCTCACACAGCTGGGTAATGTCCTCCATCTTCCCACTCCAGCAGAAGACTAGAGCTTTATTTCCTGAAGAGGATAAATGGGATACTAAATACAATTGAGAGCAAGGGTACTGCCCTGACAAAAATGATGTTCCAAGCCTTCTTCCTATCCTTCTTTCCAGAAGGCATGAGATTAAAAGAACCTTCTCTGAGAAATCTTACCACCCCCAGAAAAATGACCTAAATACAATGTTAGAGATTCCCCAATGAAAAGACCTGTATATACTATTCTAATTGAAGCTCAGTTGCTAAGACCCACCCGCTGCATGGAGCTTGCAATCCTATTCAGCTTTTTAGAGCTAAATGTGAGTAGGTATCCAAAGCCTGCTAGAAATTTGAAGAAAGCTTATATTTATTCTAATATCGACAAACGGATAAAGCAAATTGGAGAAAGAAGAAAAAAGAAAACTTCTGAAACAATATTCTTATTCCTGGAGAAATAATAAATAGGCCTCTATAAAAAAGAATACTCAGAACAAAAAACTCCTTATAAATTAAAAAAAAGAGAGAGAGAGAAACCCAATAGAAAGGTTGTACAATTTTAAGGAAGTTTCTCAGAAAGCAGAATAAAAACAAAAGAGATAAAACATGAGGAAAAGTATAGTAAAATTTTCATAAAGGACCAGGATAGGAGAGCCAACTACTAAAGGTAAAGGAAAAAGACAGGAGCAGAGGGATTTGAAGAAATAACTCCAGAAAAACTCCTAGAATCTAAACACATTAGACTCACCACTAGGAATATAAGGGCATCACACCCAGAACATTATGAACTTTCAGAAAACTGGGAAAAGGATGTTCTACAAGCAGAGAGAGGCAGACAGACATTGGAGGACAACAGTGCAAAGGCATGAGAATCCTGAGGGAAAATGATTTCCAAACTAGAATTCAATGTCCAGCCAAGCAATCATAAAGACTCTCTTCTCACAAAGTTACCAGAGGCTGAGAAAGAGGAAAGCATGGGACAAAAAAAGTAGTTGGTCCAACATAGAAGAGACACAAGCAGAAGAAAATTCCAGGATGATAATACTGATGGGAGATCCCCAGCTGACAGGCATGAGACTGACCTACAGCATGCTCAATCCAAACTAGAGGAGGATGAATAGCTGTGGGTGAGATTGTTCAAAATAAACTTGATAAAATACCTATGTGTTTGAACATAGTGCAAGGACATTTGCATAACTTGTTTGGAAGAAGTTCTGGGATGAGTGAAAACTACATAGAATGCATTGAAAATACAAAAAGTACAATAGGAAAAGGATCTTGGTATATTACTGGCTTAGCACTGAATGGCATTTACATAGGCATAGTAACTTCATCACTGAATTATGATCAAATCAAAATGAACATACTGGGAAGGAAGGTTAAGGAAGTGTGGGTATGTGGCACAGGCAATGAAACAACTAAGTTCTCATCTGCTGTAGAAGACCTTAGTGACTTAAGTTGAAGAATTAAAAAGTAGTAATATAAACCTGTAAGACAGAGATTTGAAGTCAATATCAAAAGAATCAGATCAGCTAAAAGAGTAGATGGCTTTAGGAAGAAGGTAAGGGGGAGGGAGATACAGATACTGCTCATTTCACCACCAGCTCCATATCTATTTAAAAAATACAAAAAAAAGGTAATCTGACACATTTGCTACTTAATAACAATCAACAAGTATTTCCTAAGGGCTTACTCAGTGCCAGCTGCTGGGCTAGAACCTGAAATTACCACACTGAGGCAGTTCAATGGCTGCTGGTTGCAGTATCTAGTACTTCCTGGAAGGGCTTTTGGGGTCAGTTGAGAGCAGGGCACAGGGAACATGGTAACAACTCCATGGTCATCTCACATAGGGCACATACCCAGGTGATGCCTGGTTTCAGGAGGCCCTGTCATTTAACTAGAGAAATTTCACAAGCATTTAAAGGGAAGACTTTAGAGACAAGAAAGGGGTGGGGATGCATATTTATGTCATTACACTACAAAGAAGCAGGGACAGCAGCAATTGACCAGACATGCAGTGGGATAATTTAAAAAGAGAAGGAAGCTGAGGAAGAGCCTTGAGGACTGGCCCTCAGGAGTTTCACTATTGTGCTGACACTTTGTGATCTTCAAGGAAGAGGCAGCTCTCTTGACAGCCCCTGCAGTGAATTAAAAGCATCAGTCCAAATTAAGTTTCCCTGATTCCCTCCTTACCACTCTCTGGTCATTTACAATTTTCTAAATGCCAAGTCTAGCAATATTTCTCAGTATTCACTGTTTGGACATATCCACAATATTTGACTCTTGACAACTTATTCTTTATTCTGACTGTGATTCTTGCCTTTCCCTTGATTTTTGTGACCCCATGATCCCATTCTTCCCTGTTTCTCCTCCTCCCTCAGAGATGAGTCCTTCTGTGAACCTTCTTTGGCGATTAAATTCCTTGGTTCTCAAAGATTTCTGCCTTGCTAAAGGGTTGTAGGCAGATGGGACAGGAATATTTAAGAAAAATGTCATTGAAATAACAACAACCACAATAGCATCAATAATGACCAGAAAAACACAATCATGGGGTGCCAGTCATGGTGCCAATGATGAGGAAGATGGAGTGACCAGCTCCAGTGCTAACCTTGTCTTAGAGTTTATGGGTCTAGACAGGAGAAGATATTAAGACATCCTATTGGCTTTCATTAGCCAAACTATAGCACGTAGCCCAAAGAACCCAAATCCTGTTTGTAAAATATTTACTTAGCCAGGTACAAAAAAGGCTTTCCAATGATATGTATAATAAAACTAAATTTAGAAAATGAGATGAAATCAGTACACAAAAAACATGATGACTCTACTATATAAAAATATACAACCTGCATTTAGCTTAACGCAAAGCTAAAATCATTAAAACTGTTGTTCTAATTGAAGTATGTGTGTCAAGTATTCAGTTTATTTTTTAGATTTTCATAGCAGTTATAAATATAAATCCATATGAAAACCTGTATGATAGTACTGCTAGCAAATGTTTAATGATAAAAATATATGCAAGTTTCAATCTACAGTAAAGCATAATTATTTAAGCATATATTAAAATATAATTAACCATACTTGTTAGAAACCTAATCTTTATTTAAAAATTACTAATTTATAACTTTCAGAAAATACATGATAATATCCTTAAGCAACTAGTAATAAAACATCCCACACCATACAATCAAAACAAACACACATGACTATCTTTCACCAAATTGGAATTAAAATGTAATTTCTCCTATTCATCCCTTTAAGAAAACTGCATGCAAGGATGGCAGAGACAGGAGCATGACTCAGGGAGCTGTGCCTACTGCCATGATGCTTGGCTTGTAATGCTGGAATCATTTCTAGAACACACCACTTTCGTGGTACACTGATATAGAAAGTCTCAGTAAGACCAAATTACTTCCAATACTTTTCAGCACTGAAAGCGAGGCTGACTTTGCTAACTGACATGAAGCTAGGCTGACAACAGGGGCATGATATGCTAAACCCTAATGCTACCTGGGTGTGAAAGCAAGCACCTTTGAGTAACTTAATTTTTTTTCAGCTACCTCTTTGTAAATTTGCTCCAAGTCTCTCAGATCTTTTCTTACATTATATTCGGCCATTTCTTCTTAACCACTAAATTCTTCTGTAGCTCAAGCAGCTCTTAAAATTCCCCTTCCAAGAAGTCCCCCTTGACTAGTTGGAATAGTAGTCTTTGAACCACCTCATTTGGGTATGGGTTTTTTTTATGTGCCTGCCCTCCATTCTCTGAGCCATAAAAGCCCTTTACCTGTTCCTATTTTGCTTGCATTTTAATATCCTCTCATGTTTCATGTGCTTTCCTGACCTTTGCCTCTAGAGGGATAGCAGAAAGCATATTCATCTGGGAGGAAGAGCTGGCTCTGGTTAAGAAGGGATGAAGACAGACAGCTCTGAGTCTAACACAGACCCTTTCCAGCCTTGTGGTCTCTGAGAAGTCACTAACTTCTAAGTCTCAACTACCTTGTCTGTGAAATGAACATAATACCTCCTAGTTCATAATGTTTGCTTAAGGCTGTTGGGAGTACTGAGATAATTTAGCGCAGTGCCTAGCATACGGTAAGCCCTCACTAGTAAAGAACTGGTAGAACACCTGGGTAAGTGTTTTCTGACAATGATTAGACAAATATAAGATAAACTGGAATTTAAGTATTTATTGTGAGTGTTAAATAGACCTATAAGCAGTTATATAGCTAATTAAAATGTAGACACAAAGACTTAGGGAAAAAATGTCAACTAAATTACATCTATCGAAGACACAGTATTTATTGGCTGAATGCTCTATACTAGATATTTAAAATAACACAAATATTTAGAATTGCAGTTGTAAAATTTAATTCATAGTCATGTTAGCTACAATGGTTAACATGTTAAGAGATAATATTTTGTGTATTTCTTAATAAGCTTTGTCAAGCACATTTATAAAAGAGTAACTTCCAGTTACTATGATTTTCCACCATATATCAAATGAACAGACATAACACTGACTTATTTCAAATAATGGGTACGGTATATAGCTATATTGTACTCTAAAATTAGTTATATTAATAGACAGTAATTCAGCATTAAAGAAAGGAACATTCTGTGAAACCCACAGAAAAAATTTAAAACTCTGACACATAGACTACAAATAGAGAATTACTCAATTTTCTTAGTGACTGAGGGGCATCTTCTCATCTTCAGAAATCACAGACTCAGCCAGAGCAGCCTTCTCTTAGTTGAACAAGACACTTCAAAGGGTAAGAAGTGGTGAGAAAGGAAACTGCCAGATGGGAAGGAGCAAAGAGTGCTGCCCCCAGGTCTGGGTTATTCTTAGGAGACAATGAGTGAAGACTGCAGCTGTTCCAAACAACACCCACGGGATATCTAAGTTCCACCACATGTAACAGAGGGGGGTCTTCAGGGACAGGCAACACACTGACCTGAAGTGACATATCAAATTAAGAGTGAATGAGACAAAAAAATAAAAATAAAAAATAAAATAAAATAAAATAAAATAAAATAAAGAAATAAAAAAATAAAATAAAATAAAATCTACATTGAAAAGATGCTTAGCACTGTGAACAATAAAAATTAGGCAGCAAAATGCAAAGGTACCTCATGGATATCTGGACCACAAATAATATGCCTGAAACGTAACATTTTTCTTATGAAGACTGCAAATTTTCTAAAATCTACTTGAATAGGAGAATTAAAGCTATATGTATGAAATACTGTTTTTTAGGACAGCTGAACAGCTTAGGAGAGTTAAAGCTCCAAAGACATCTAGATAAAAGTTCTCAAATCTCTTCTATCATTCTGTTCTTATGTCTTGAAAGCTACTGATGTTAAAATTTTAGTAAATAAGATGCTGAAAAGAATGCTTTAGTATACATCATATGCCATCTCAAAAACACTCCCTGAAAAGTAACTCTTCCTGTGGCATTCATCATGAAATATTTAGCAAAGGAAAAAAATTATATCTATAATTATGTGTATGTATATATAAAACTGTATATATAACATATATGAAATATATCTTATATATTTCATATACATTACATATATTTTATTAGGGGTGAAAAAATATATATATATAAAAATTTTAAAGTCGTACAGGACCCTAATATAATAAAAATGACAAAACAAATACTGAAATACTGCTGCTTGGGCATTTCAAATAAGGGTACTTTTGTTGAAATAAAACGTATACCAACATCTTTCTACACTACTAATTCTGGAGAAAAAAAGAAATTGCAAACCTAATACTTTATATACAAATACCTTTAGAACACTTAAGAAAGTTCTAATTTTATTACTTGTTATTTTTGGGTTGCCTTAATTTGGAGGTACTTATGTCTTCATCATGGTTGAAGAAGTGGCTTGGAAGCAGGTAAGCTGTAAGTGCATGCTGCTCTTGAACTTGTTCAGCAGCTCTTCCAGTAACCTGTGGGGTTCAGAGATGGTTTGAAACCTGACATAATGAAGCCTGGAAAACATGCCGGGGAGCCAACTGTGTTACAGAAACATATTTATGTTTACATATAAAAAATCTCCCTCCTTTTCCCTTCCTCAAGATTAGATTCCTCCCTAAAACAGATTGTTTGTACCTGTACATTTTAATTCACTTTTGAAAAATTTATACACACTGTAATGTACTCTTTTTTGCATATGGTTCTATGAATGTTGATAAATACATCTCAGCAGCCTAACAACTCCCATAATCAGGCTGAAGAATAGGCCCATCATCCTCCATATTCCCTTATGCTGCCCTTTGTGCCACTTTTCCCTTTACTCCCACCCCTGGGAAACAATTTGTGTAATCTCTCTTTCTCTTATTTTATTTTTTTAACAAATATTGACAAATGGTAAACTAAAGTGGTGAATTAAACACCAGAAGAATCAGGGCTACTTCTAATTCCACCAGGTAAATCATTCTACTATGTATTTGATAACTCAACTTGTTTCCTTAACTACTCTGATATGTCTATGTAATTTTAGGGCCAGAAAGGATCTTAGCTTCAACTGGTTCAGATGAAGAAACCAAGAATGGGGCTTACTGGCATTGGGGCCAAGATGTTATTGCATTAATAATGCTCAGTATTAGAACACTGTCCCAGTAGCAGATCTAAACTCTAGACACCATCCAGGACTATAGCAGGGTAGCTGTTGTTCTTGATGCCCCCCAAAAGCACTAACTAGCCTTTTGAAGCATGTTCTTTATATTAAAATAATAGTTTTAATCTTTTTCATATTTATTTTAAAGAAGTGAACAGGGTTTAAAAATAATTCAGATAGAGCTTGAAAGTTACTGTGAGAAGTAAGAAAACAGCTGACAGGGTTGCAGGTATGATATGGTTGTAAAGCCATACATACACTTGCCCATTTAGGGACAAACAAAGGGACATACAAACAAAAGAAATGGTCTGCCATCCATTCTCCCTAGCCCAGTCCAAGTCTCCATATGACATTAGCCCAGTTCCATGTGTTTTCTCTGCCCCCCGAGTTTCCACAACATTCATCTGTGCTAGATCAGAGAGCCCACAATGAATTTTTCATGAAGTTTAACTCCACCATAAATATTAGGTTGGCCAAAAAGCTTGTTTAGTTTTTTCCACATGATGGCTCTAGTAGTGCTTACTTGTCTTTAACTTCATTTGAAACAATTTTGTTAGATTGTATGGTGACAGCTGTCATATCACTGTGCATTTAAAATAAATTATCAAAACAGTGAATTTTTGTTTGCCCATTTTAATATTGGAGATGGAAGAAAATATGCAACATTTTCAGCACAGTATGCTTTATTATTTCAAGAAAGTTAAAATGCAACTGAAACACAAAAATGTATTTGTACAGTGTATGGAGAATGTACTGTGACTGATCGAATATGTAAAAAGTGGTTTGCACACACTGGTACTCTTGACATTTTGGCCAAAAAATTCTTTGCTGTGGGGTTGTCTTATGCATTGGAAGATGTTTAGCAGCACCCCTGGCCTCTATGCACTGGAAGCCAATAGCAAGAGATAGCCAACACACTCAAAATAATGCAAATCAAAAAGTCATTGGTGAAAGTGAAAAATTTTTCTTTTATTTTACAGAAAAAAACTAAGTGAACTTTTTGGCCAACCCAATACTTGTTTATGGGCTGATAAGCCAAATGCAAAAACGGGTGGACTTCAGTTACACCTTGGTGAAAAAGCAACGATCTATAATGTTTTCTCTGACTCAGCTGAGGGTAGGATGGGCATTTATCATATTTACCTGTCCTAGATTTTGTCTCAGGTCAGAATTCCTTGTTACATCAGTAGCAAAGTTTGAACTCGGACCAAGACAATCAATACAGTATTAGTGAAACATATGTAACTTTATTATATCATATTTACAAATCTATTCTTTCTTCATACTTTATATTATATAGAGCACAAAATGTACATTGCTGAACTACTCAAAGGAAAAACAATCACTGAGCCCAGCGTTTTACTATGTTGTCCTGTCTTTTACATTTCTCTAAGTATTACCTTAAAAATTTAGGACAATGATACAGTTTATTAAGTCAAAATAAACTTTCTTGTGACATTTTCTATACTGGTCACTCTTGTAACATTCTCTGTATTAGTTGTTTAAGACAAGAAAAGAACTAATGTCTAAATTGTCATAAACACAGCAGAAAGGTTTTACCTTATTCTGTCACTTGGAAGATAAGCAAAGAACAGTATGTATTATGATACATACTATTAAGAGCTATTAAATATTTCTCTTCCTTAAATCCAAATTATTACTTATAAAAGAGTACTTCTGGGTAATAAAATCTTGTTCAATACATCTAACTGGCTCCTGAGAATAGCATACAGAACTTACTTTTTATCAGCTCCACTGGAAAGCTGAGGCAGGGCTTCCAAAGCCTGTTTAAAACTAGACCTGGAACACAAGTAGCAACATTTAAGTTGAAATATTTT
Source organism: Anoura caudifer (assembly GCA_004027475.1). NCBI lineage: Eukaryota > Metazoa > Chordata > Mammalia > Chiroptera > Phyllostomidae > Anoura > Anoura caudifer. The sequence goes on from PVKU01007999.1 coordinate 32,120, forward strand.
ATGCTTCTAAGTGGAATAAAGAGCATCATTAAAATTCTTAAGCATATCTTAAATATAAAGAAACTAGTATAAACCAATGAAGCATGTAGAAATACAAGAAAAAGTAAAAGTGCAAAACAATAGAAAAAGTAAAAGTGAGGGTATAGTTACCAAAGCCTTGGTAGGAGCACGGCCAAAAAGCTCATCTAAGAAATGAAATATAACTTGAAAAATGGAAGTAGGAACTAAATTTTATAAAAGAATGCTACTTGTGATAGATGAAAGCTTAATGTGGATGTTTAATTTTTTTAAATTCTATTTTCAAAATAAGACTGAACTCTAGATAAAGTAAATATTAAGAAAGAAAGGAAATTAAGTAGAAATACGATCTTGTGAAAGGTCACACAAATGGGGACACAGAGTACTGATGTGTCCACAGCCTGATTTACAGCCAATGTCGTATTATAAATAACTGAAGTTTTTACAGAATTTAGATATTATCATGTTTAAAATTTGTAGAATAATGGAGAGATGTATCCATATTTTAAAATTCAACACTATTTCTTTCATGAAAAAGGAAAGTGAATTTTAAAACCAGCAATTTGGTATGTTTAACTTGGTAATGTAGAGAGTCCCAGAAAAATTACTGAAGCAAATGAAAAGCATTTAGGGGAGAATATTTGGTAATAACTTGTACCATTCACTAAGAAACAGTTGACTAAGGTGAAGAAATTAATATAATTATTCATGACTTCATAGTGGTCTTTGATTTTGTATTGTAAAAACATTCTCATCAGCATACCATGAAATAACTTTTGACCAGGATTTCTCAGGCTAGGGGCAGGTATCCTAGCAACACATAGAGAGACTGCAAAGTCCCAATACAGTCATGAAGCTACCCCAGGCACTGGGTTGCTTCAGTTGTTCCTGATTGGGGCAGGGTGTGGGTGCAGGTATATCTCATAACTTGTGGGCATGTTTCACTCCCTTCCCAATAGGAAACTGGCTCTCCTCTTTCCTGATGTCGAGGAAAGTCTCTGCCATATCTCCACAATCATATCGTTTCTTGCAAACCTCTTCTCAATTAATCAAAACACATGTGGTGCTATTAGTCTTTATTTTTACACTATGACAGTGATAATGAGGAGGAGGAGGACACCACTTATTTGTAGTGCACCAAGAGTTTAGAAGGTGACTTGACATATTTTCTCACTTAATTTCCCCAAAATTTTGCCTACAAAATATTATTATCTTTGTTTTATAAATGAGGAACTTAGGCTATGAAAGGTTAAGTTAGTGAGAATAAATACATAAGGAATGCATACAAATCAAATATAGAGGGAATGCTTTCTATCATCTGTTATTTAGCACTCTCTGCAGAAAAGCAACCATTGGGAAAAGGTGTGCTTCAGTAACCAATATGGGAGCCATCTGGAAATGGTCAACCTGATGAATAGGAACAAGAAGCTAACTTTGGGCTGGGATGGGAGTAAAAGGCAGAAAACTGTACCTGAACAACAATAAAAATAAAATTAAAAAAAATAAAAAAAGAAGCTAACTTTGTTAGGAAAAAAATTTAAGAAGTCTTTCAGTTGTAATGATGGCAGTAAGAATGATGGCATTAGCCATGTTATCAAAAGCTGGAAATGAATAAACATATTGCACAAAATATCCTTAAACAATTTATTTGTATACTACTTGGCTTCTCACGCACATTATCAGTATAACCCAAAATTTCCTAGGTAATGTTGCCAGTGGAGCAAACAAGTTTATAAAAGCAAGTAGTTAGTAGTACTGTTTCAGTTCACCTACTGATATTTCAATGATAGGAAATCCTGACTTTCATTCAAAACAGCTAAAAATCATCAAATTTCCACTACAAAATTTTTCAGAGAAACCACAAGGCTTCCTCTGATAATTACAACACTTAAACAGTCCTTCAAAGTCTGCTATGAATATACTTATTTTCTCCTTTTTTACAAAAAAGAATGCAATGTTCTGCTACATCGATTATGAGACTAAGTTTTATCTTATAGGATGAAAAACATAAAATTACATTATCTTTTCTTCTTTATATTATGCTATGAAGAGCCAGTCTTAAGAGCCCATGACTTAATATAGATGTATGTTTTTTAACTAAAATTTGATCAATCAAGTTTAAACATTTACACACCACAAAATCATGAGCATTCACTCTGCTCAGTTATCTTTACAAAAGATTTTATACACCAGTCAGACCAGCTTTACTATTAATGAAGCACTCAGAATGAGAATATTTAGCATCTCACTTGCTTTCAGGAGTCAGGTGAACAGCCACAGTATCCCTCAAAGCACAGATTTCAAGCCTTGCCTAAAGATGAGAAAAGGACAAAATGACAATAAGGATTTGTGATGGTTATTGAATAGAAATAGGTGGTGAAGGGGATAGCCTCCAGCCTGTTCATGGCGGGCACAGTGTTGACAAAACACTACAAGCACATAGTTACCTCCACCCCCATGTGATTATTAGTTATGAACAAACTTCTGAAAACAGTGCAAAGAAGTCAGCTGTGACAAAATTTCCTTTGACTGAAAATTAATTTACAGTCAAGTATGACTGTGTGAAGGCAGACAGCCACATATCTTGCTATAAAAGGACAAACTACATGAGGATTTCCCAGCAATCTGTATTTACTATCTAACCAGTAATTTTTCTTTTAGTCTGCTTGTGAGAGAAAGGAAAGTCTGAAACACTGTCCTTGAATTATTCTCCTCCTCCACAGATTTAAGGAAGTGGGTTGGCTTACTTCCTTACACCTATGCACTGTAGGCACACTGACGTGAACCTCAAAAGTTAAGTTAAAAGTTAAGCTATAGATTCAGTGCAATGCCACTAAAATCACAGATACCTTAAAAAAAAGCCAACAAAAATTGACAAGCTGATTCCAAATAGACAAAACAATCTTGAAAGAGAGTAACACAACTGGAGAAATTCACACTTCCTGATGTCAAAACTTACTATAAAGCTACAATAACCAAGGCAACGTAACACTGGTATATGGACAGACATAGAGGTCAACAGAATAGGATTGGGTATCCTTATGCTTATGATCAATTGATTTTTGACATGTGTGCTGAGACTATTCAAAGGGCAAAGAAGAGTCTCTTAACAAATGATGCTGGGACAACTGGATATCCTCATTCAAACAAATGAAATTATCGGATCAGCCAAAGTGTCCACTTAGCTTTTTTCCCCGTAAAATAAAAGAAACATTTTTTTCATTTTCACCAATAACTTTTCTGATTTGGATATTCTGAGAATGTCAGCTATCTCCAGCTATTGGCTTCTAGTGGGTAGGGGAGGGCTGCTGCTAAACATCTTCCAATGCATAAGATAGCCTCACAGCAAAGAATTACTTGGCCAAAATGTCAAGAGTACTGAGAAACTTTACAAACAACTTTTGACATGTTTGATCAGTCATGGCACCTTCTCCATACACTGCACAAAGAGTGTTTTTGTGTTTCAGTTTCATTTTTACCATTCCTGAAATAATAAAGCAAAATATGCCAAAAAATGTTGCATATTTACCTCCATCTTCAATACTAAAATGGCTACACAAAAATTCACTGATTTTGATAATTTTTTTTAAATGCACAGTGATGTGACAGCTCTCACCATACCATCTAACAAAATTGTTTCAAAAGAAATTAAAGACAACTAAGGACTACTAGAACCATCGTTTGGAAAAAAAACTAAATGAACTTTTTGGTCAATGCAATAGATCCCTTCCTTAACACAAAATTAACTCAAAATGGACCTAACTGTAAGTAATAAAACTATAAAATGCTTAGAATAAAATGAGTAAATCTTTAGATGTTGAATTAGGTAAGCCTTCTTAGAAATGACATTGAAGTACAAGCAATGAAAGAAAAACTAGATAAATTGGACTTCATCAAAATTAAAAAAATTCTATGCTCAAAAGAAAACCATCAATAAGATGAAAAGAATGAGATACCACTTCTCATACACAAGGATGGCTTAATCTGAAAGACCAACAATAACATGTATTGACAAGGATGTACAAGAACTGGAATCTTTATATATCACTGGTAGAAAAGCAAAATGATATAGCTGCTTTGAAAATAATCTGCTACCAGAGGGGAGCAGGGAAAGGGATAATGGGGGAAAATAAAGGAAGGGCCATCAAGGAACACGTATAAAGGACACACAGACAAAGCCAAGGGGGTAGGTTCAAAGGTGGGAGGCAGGGATGTGTGGGGCGGTGGGGTGTGAAGGGGGTGAAAATGGTGACAACTGTACTTGAATAACAACAAAAATAAATAAGAAAGAAAGAAAGAAAGAAAGAAAGAAAGAAAGAAAGAAAGAAAGAAAGAAAGAAAGAGAGAGAAAGAGAGGAAGGAAGGAAGGAAGGAAGGAAGGAAGGAAGGGAGGAAGGGAGGGAGGGAGGGAGGGAGGGAGGGAGGGAGGGAAGGAAGAAAAGGAAGAAAGAAAGTCTGGCACTTCATTAAGAGATAAACAGAGTAACCATATGACCTAGCAATTCCACTCCTAGGTATATAACCAAGAGAAATGAAAACATGTCCACAAAAACTTGTAAATTAATGTTCAGAGGCATTTTTTCATATTAGCCAAAAGTGGAAACAGCCCAAATACTCATCAAATAATGAATGGATAAATAAAGTGTGGTATATTTATATCATGGAATATTATTCAGTCATAAAAAGAAATGATACATGCTACAACATGGATGAACCTTTCAAACATTACGTTAAGTGAAAGAAACCAATTTCAAAAAGCCATATTTATATGATTCTGTTTATATGTAATTTTCAGAATATGTAAATCAGCAGACAGAAAACAGACTTGTGCTTGTCTAATGCTGGGGAGAGGGGATGGAAGGAAAATGGGAAGTGATTGCTGATGGATCTGGGGTTTCTTTCTGGGGTGATGAAATGTTCTAAAGTTGATTGTGGTGGTGATTAGACAACACTGTGAACATAGTAAAAAAATCACTGAATTGTATACTCTTTTTATCTTGTGGATACATTGTATGCTACAGAAATTTTATCTGCACAAAATTTTTATGACAGAAAAGCTAACCTAAAGCTTACACTTGTTTGCAAGCTTGAAGAAGTGTGACTTTACATAGATTATTTCCCTCAGAGTACTAGAAAAGCCTCTAAAGAGAAAGCCCACATCCTCTACCTGTGACTCAGGTACCCACAGTGTGGATGATGCTCAGGATCTATATGAAACAAATAGCTCTTACTCTCCAGCAGTGTATAAAATGTAAAACAATCATAAAAGACATGGCTAGTTCTTTAAATCAGACTTATTAGAAATTCTGTAACCAATCTAGATAATAGCTGATAAGATATACTATATTAGGTGAAACTTTTCTGTTTGGAAAGCAATTATTTGGTTTCATTTTTCAGTGCCTTAGAAGCCTGAAAAATAGTTTGTAACTAGAAAGCACATGTATGACAATTTATCTCTATTGTTTATACTCTAGTTTATGTTAAAAAACATATCTACAAGGAAAATATCAAAGAGAAAAAATAAGGTAAAACTTTTAGTTCAATATTTTAGGATTAAATAAATCACCACAAAACTAATCTTCATGTAGAAACTTTATTCAAACAAGGTTTATTAATTAACCTATGGATTATGCTAATTATAAAAGTGGTGGTTATTTATATAATACACACAAAAACTGTATGCCAAAAAATATGCTAAAAGATCAGCAAAAATCACCAAACTGTCACTCGACTCCTCTCTCCTCTCTAAACTGTTTCTGAAGAAGGTTTTGAAGGCACTGGCCTTTTATGTAAATAATTAATAAAGATTATTAACCTGTAGTCTTTCTCAGAGTTATCTGTTCAAAAGAAGGATGTCAACAACAGCCATTCTCAATGGGAAAGAGTGAGGTAGGGCAGTTACACTCATTTGAATTTTTTCAAAATGAAAAAATGCCTGCCCAGTTCCTAGGAAGTACCAAAACATTAGACGTTGCAATGGTCAACGTGGCCAGTATTCTCCTGGATACATGAACAGTAAGTCCTCACTCAATATCATTGATAGGATCTTGGAATCTGTGACTATAAGAGAACTGGTGTAGAAGGAAACCAATTTTACCATAGGCTAACTAAGTTCTATGGCACATTTCTGGTCACAAAAACATCACCAAAATTCTAATTAAGGACTCCAAACACTTCTAATATTGAACACTGAAATAACAGTGAGCTCTACATACATTTAAGAAAGATTAATAAAAACAAGTAAAATCATTATTTTCTAACTCACTCATTCCAGTTCAGAGTTGCAGGTGGCAGATGCCCATCCTGGCAGCTGAGGGTGCAGGCAGGCCCCACCCTGGACGCACTTCTATCACAGGCACCTCACACATCTCACACTCACATACATGGGACAACGTAGACACATGCACAGCTCTAGGGTGTGGGAGGAAACCGGAGTCCTCAGAGAAAACCTTACGTGTGTGGGGAGAATGTGCAAACCCCAAACACCCAGGAATTAATTTTTTTCCATCAACATTATTATGAAATGATATTGAATAAAAAAATGTTATTTGAGGACCTGTGGTATATGGAAAAAGTTCTCCAGCTGATTCTAGTATTTCTTCCTAACCTCTTCCTGCTAACTTCAAGAGAAGTTTTGCCACCAAGTAAATGCATTGCAGAGAAAATCTGCCTGGAGGAGAGATTTCTGTTATTGTATAATTTCAAAACTGCTTAGGACAACTGTAGTTACTGCAACTTCCTTTTAATTAATCTTTAGTACCACACCATTTATGCTACCTTTCTCCTGCAATAGAACTATTATAATAATGTCCTTTCAACTTTATATCTAAAGTCGGATAAGTCAAATTTTTAGAGAAAACTGTTGGCAACTAGAAACCAGAAGTTTTTGTAACAGATTTTTCCTTAACCAACTTGCCAAATTAACAAGTGCTCTCCATTTCTTCTGACCCCAATTTTTTTGTATGAAAAACTTCAAATGTACAGAGACTTTGAAAGAATTTACAGTGAATACCTGTAAACCAACAGATTCTACTATGAACATTAACTAGCACTACCATTTATCTATCCAAATACCAATGTATCACATTGTTTTGCTGTACTTCACCATGCATGACTAAGTACAGTAGCCTGTTTCTTTCTTTCTTTTTTTTTAAGATTTTATTTATTTATTTATTTTTAGAGAGAGGAAGAGAGGGGGAAAAGTGGGAGAGAATCATCGGTGTGTGAGAGATACATGGATAGGTTGACTCTCCCACACCCCCACCTGGGGACCTGGCATGCAGCCCGGGCATGCGCCCTGACTGGGAATTGATCAATACTATTTTAATTTTCTGAGTTAAAATTTACATGCTACACAATGGACAAATCTTACAGTGTACCATGTGATGAGTTCTGATTGATGCATACACCTGAGCAATGGAAAGCCATATCAAGGTACAGAACCACTCCTCTCAGGCCCCTTCCTACTTAATCTCAACAACACAGAGGAAAGCACTTTCCTGAGATTTTTTCTTCCTACCAGAGAAGAAAACTATATAGTAATATGTGTGCTTTGATGTGAGGATTCCTTCACTCAACTGAACACTTCTGAGTTTCATTTAGGTCAAGGGTGTCAAACTCATTTTCACTGGTGGCCCCATCAGCCTTACAGTTGCCTTCGAAGGGCCGAATGTAATTTTAGGACTGTATAAATGTAACTACTCCTTAACAGTTAAGCTAGAGTTTGGTGCTGCCACAGGGTAGAAACAAGGTGCTGGGCCAGATAAAACAAGGTGGAGGGCTGGATTCGTCCTGTGGGCCTTATGTTTACCACCTGTGCTTTAGGTGGTAGCAGTAGTTTGTCCTCCTTAATGCTCAACAGTAGTTGGTTATATGAACATATTGCAGTTTGTTTATTCTGATGATAAACACCTGGGCTGTTTCCAAGTTTTGGCTATTAAGAAGAAAATTTATGGGCATTCTTGTATGTTTTTTCATAAAGATATATTTTAGTTCTCTTGGTTAAATACCTACGATTAGAATGGCTGGGTCATAGGCGATGTGTATGTTTAGTTTTAAAAGAAACTGTAGTAGTATTTTCCAAAGTAGTTGTATGATTTACATGCCCAACAACGTGTGAGAACTCCAACTAATGATGCTGTCCATCTTTAACGTGCTGACTGGCCACTCTGACTATTTCACAAATTCAATTATGTCTATGCTAGACCTTTTGATGTTGTCCTAAGTGCTCTGTTCCTAGTGCTCTGTTAATTTTTTCCCAATCATTCCTTTCTCTTTTTCTCACATGGGATCTGCAAATTCAGTGACTTTTCTTCTTGTTCTTTCCATTCAGCAGTTACTCTGATCTAGTAGACTATAAAATATATATATATATATATATATATATATATATATATATATATATATGGTTTCTGTCCAAGAGTTTCCATTTAGTTATTCTTTTAAGATTTCTTTTCTGCTGAGATTTCCTATCTCTTCATTCATTTGAGCATAGTCTCCTTTCCATTATTGAACACAATTGCTTAAAATCCTTGTCTTTAAATTTCAACTAGGTTATCTCAAGATTGCTCTCAGTTGCTTGTCTTTTCTATTGAAAATGGGTCATGTTTTCCCATTTTGTTCTGTTTTTACATTTCAATAAAATTTGGATTGTATCCCAGACACTGTATATGTCATACTGGGAGACTCTGGATTCTGTAATATGCCTCTGAAGAGTATTGATTTTGTTCTGCTTGTTTTAGCAAGCAATTTACTTATTTGTACTCAAACTGAAAACCTCTGGCTCTTGGGCAGCATTTTAATTCTTACTTCAGTCCTTTTAGCTTTAATTGGGCTAGTTATAGTGGAGTCCAGCCATGCATTTATAGTTTAGGGGCCAACTAGAGACTTAAGTAGCTTATACACAAAATTCATTAGCTCTTGCTTTCTGTACTCTGGGATAGCTTCCTCACTTTCCTGTGGTACTTTGCCGTATTCTTCAAGCCTAAAAGATATAGGTTTTGTGAAGTTTTAGGTACCTCTGGACCTGCCTTCAGGCTAAAATCCATAAAAAAGTGAGGAATTCGCCAAAGTGCCATTTCTTCCAGAATCACTTACTAATGGTCACTTCTCCAAGTGTTTTTCATGTTTTTGATTCTTAATATTTTAAAATTTTTATATTTTATTTAAGATTACAGTTGTTTTCTATGGGTGGTTGGCCTAATAAGCACTTCTTCAGCCACTACTGAAAGAAAAATTGCCAGTACTTTTTAAAAAACACAGTATGCTCTAGATAACTGAAAGCTTACATGTAGGAGGTCACTCTCCCACATGCCTGCACACCTTCGCTCCTACCAATTTGGTTGTATGCATACCAAGAATCATCTGGTTTATATAAGTTATATTTGTTACTGTAGTTATATAATTTAAATAACTACAACATAAACCAATGGAATATTAAAGCAAAGAGACATTTCTATGCAAACTACATTGAATAGTTTGAAAAGACTTAATAAAAACGTTGTAGATTGGTGGATTGAGCACTGGACTGCCCATGAACGGAAAAGGTGCCAATTCACTTCCTGGTCAGGGCACATGCCTAGGTTGCCAGCCAGGTCCCCAGTTGAGGGCATGTGAGAGGCAACTTGTTGATCTATATTTCTCTCCCTTTCTTTCTCTCTTCCTATCCCTCTCTCTAAAAATAAATAAGAAAAATCTTTAAAAAAATAAATAAATTTATTTTTAAAAAGTTGCTAAAAATTTCTTGTGATATTAAATGTAGTAAAGACAAGTATAAAGTAAAACAAAGATAATTACAGAACTTTAGAAGGAATCTGCAGTCAAGATAATTTCACAAGGGTTATTAAGGTCAACTTGCTCTGCTCTAAAGACACAGAAACTCTGGAACTTGTAGACAAGATATAATGAGTAAGGCTTAATGCAGGAGAGACAACGTGGATCGCAAATCAGCAGATCCATAAAATAATCTGTGTATAAGACTGATGATTAAAAATATACCTGTGTGTTTAAATGAACTGAAAGTTTGACATGGACCTGTGAGTAATTCTGGTACCTGTAATGCTCCATTTTTGCTGAAGGATGAAACACACTGCATGAGTCGACTGAGCTCTTCAGAAACTGCTTCCACCACCTTAGACAGGACCCGAGGAACCAATTCCTTGGAAATAATGAATACCTGAAAGAAGGTTTAAAATAAGGAGAAATGGTGCATTATGGGGACCTGTCTTGACTTTAATTTGTTAAACACAAAGGAATGCACAAAAAGTTGGGGAAAAGGCCACCATAAAACCCATAAATTAGCCTTTTTCTCCTTTTCCAGTTACTCATATCTCTTAGGAATATCAAATGATAGCTTACCTCTGCATGTACTGCAATTATATTCACCAATGCTTCTTTCAAATAGTTTCTGACACCTGAAAACAAGGTGGGGGAGGGAAAAGGCATTTAATAGAAGCACAAGCTGCCTGTCCCTGCTGCTGGCATCACTGCGCAGTTGTCTAAGGAGAAACAGAAAGTAACACCACCATTGTCAATTTCCTTTTGAGAACCAAATGGTGAAAGGACTATTTCTGTACAGGTTTTTTTTTAAAGGTTAAATTACTTAAGAGTTTTCTTTCATTATTTTTCCATTGTCATTGTTTATGTTCTCTGTAACTGTCTGTCAGCCTCCTTCAGAACTGAAATTTTAAAATGTCCTTTGGTTTCTTCATATATTTTTTTCATATATATGCATACACATACTCAAGTTAACAACCAAAAAAATCACAACAGAAGAATATTTATCAAAACTTATAAAATATATGCTAAATATTATAGCATTATACTGCCAAAGATAAAAGTCAAATTATTATGCAGAATAACTACTTTGACCTTAAAAAATTACTTTTGGGAGACACTTTTGACAAAACCACATTCAATCTGATTCTGTAAAACATGTTAAAGCCTGGAAAAATACCAGCTTTCAGGTGGTAGAGAACTAGTGAACACTACTTCACTTAAAAGCAGGCACAAAGATTTAACACTATAAAAGTCTGAAGTCAGATTATCTTGGATCAAACCCCAATTTCGTAAACTACAAGTTGTAATGTTTGGCAAGAAGACTGTCAGCCCAGTTTTTCTTTTACTAATAAGAACAGTGAGGCTTAAAGAAGATAATGCATTTAATGCATTTAATAAACGAACCTGTGCACAAGACCAAGGTGCTGGTACTTACAGGGTTCATTAACAGCTTCATTATAATGCAAGGAAAAAAAAAACCCATAAGAACAAAATGCCACTTTATTGTAACTCCAAAACAATTACTCAGATTTGGAGTGGAGTATTTCAGAATGCCTTCTAAATTAACTGCATGCACTGAGAATTCCTTCTCTATAAAACAGGAAAATTACTACTGCACTGTAAAATCATGTGTATTAACAGCAATGGTATTAAAGAGAATCTTTTGCCAAATGTCAGTCAAGCTATTGGTTAAGGGAAGTTGAGATAAATACTAAGACCAAGAACTATAATCAACTTTTTGAATGACATTTGCAGATTCTAAATACATAACTAGCTTTTGATAAATGTCATATATGATGGTGTATACATAGGCACACTGTTTTTCTTTTGAGGAGCAAATTTCATATATATTTCTTTGAGATATGAAAGTTCAGGTGTTATTAATTATATTTTGCTGATGAAAAAACTGATAAAGCTGATTGGAGAGTAATTAAATATAATCCAGAAATTAGTTGACCTCCTGAGAGAAGATAATTGCAAGCTAACAAGTCTTATCTGGGAGGTAGGAGAAAATAATATAGGAATCTATCATAAGTTGAAATGAAATAAACTAGCTTGTGCTCAAGACCAGAGAAGCTTTCTTTCATAAGAAGAAAGCCACATCACAGAGATGTTCCTTGGATTGTTCACTGCTACAGTCATGGCATGAGGTCTGACTTGGCTGTGACAATTAGGATTACTTGGGTCAATACATCTCATCTTGTTCCCGCTCCCTGGCAGTTGTCCCAATGTGAGTGGAGGGAGGCAAGGAAGGGCACTTTGGTTCAACAGTCCAAAATCACTATACTCAGTTCTAGAATCTTTAAATTGCAACCCTGTGGAAGACTAGCTTATAAATGCATACTTAACTAAAATATACAGTTACTAAAAATATAAGTGCAGAAGCACAATATTAGGCCAGTGATGATCTAAGCAACCTAAGAATAAGAAATTCAAGAGTCTCTACCCTCCATGAAAACTAGGGTCCTGTCAATGCTACTGTATGAACATGAGTTTGGGCTCTAGCAATGACTGAAAATATGAGGGCAGTTTTTAAGTTGTAAAATTCTTTAGTATGAAGACAAGAGTGGGGACAGAGTGCTGACTAAAAAGCAAAAATTAAACTTAGAATGAAATAAGACAATGTCACATGTTTAGTATGCTATAAAATCAACTCCCACTCTGACCCTGACAGGAAAAACATTTCCTGGCAAGAACACATCAGACTAAGTATTACTAATAAAACACCCTGTAAATGAGATAAATCTAAATTACTCAACACAATTCTAAAAACAAAGCTGTGAATAGCAGGAAAAAAAGCACAGGATACCTTTGACCTGTAGAATCATACTTTTGACAGAAAATTTGAAAGAATAAATCAATCTTCCTCTTTTATGTTATTCTGACCACAGGTTTCAAAAGAATAATGTATTGGAAGGAGCACAGAATCCTAACCTTGGACAAGTAAAAAAGTCCTGAATTTCTCAGAGACCTTATTTTTGTGAACAGAAAAAAGTGATACAACTGCCCATCCGCTCCCAAGAGCAATTATGACAAACTATTTCAAGGGGTAAGTGGTAATGTTGGAAAAACAGAATTTGGGCCTTAGGGATGAAGAGAAAAAGAGCTCCTAGTCAAGTCACAGTAACTCAGTAAAGGTTCAAAAAGATAGAATTAAATTGAACACATCTGAAAAATGCATGCTAGCTCAAGATAAAGTTCAGTGAAATGTAATTATAACCTCCCAAAGTAATGCATATGCTGGTGTTATAACTTAACAACAAAAAATTTTAAATATAAAAAATCAGTGATTGCTTTTCTCCAAAAACCTACTCATTGTGTTAAATGCAAATAAAAGTTTTTTGTATCGTCTATTGGGCTAAAATTGCTTAGTACTAAAGGAATGTCTAAAAGTGCTCATTCATTCAACATGAACTTGTTGAGATTCTGCTCCGTGGTGAACACTGCTAGGCACACATCAGAGGCAGTGAGACATCAGGTCCTTCCAGTAGAATATGGAAGTATACCCAATATAAGACCCCAAAGTGCTTAGTTATTTTTGCCTTAATTTATTGGTGTTTGTGTATATGAATGTCTACTTGTACATATAAATTGGTGCTAAATGGCTATATGAAAGTGTCTTACATATTTTAAAAAATCTCTGTATTCCAATTTAATTTGTGAAACATTTACTTACTATTTCTATTTTGTGACATCCTTAAAAGGTTAAAGAATAGCATCGGGGGGGGGGGTGGGGCAAAGTCAGGGCAAAGGTCCTAAAGACTAGACAGAGTCTGTGTCTAGGGAGTGAGGGATGAAGGTTTATAAACATGAAACAGATAAGATCTTTGTGGTCTTCCTAGTTAATTTCAATTCCTTTCTCTCTTTGTTCCATTCTACAGCCAGTTATCTATAATGAGAAACAAAGCCAGTATCAGACTCTGCTCACTAGCCTTCTCCCTTCCCTAACCTCTACCCTGTACTCACTCAGGGGTCTACACTGAGACTTTAAGATGAGTTTCTAACAAACTAAATGCAGATTAACCCTTTTGGTTTATCTGTAGATTAGTCATACCATGTTGCTCCAAGTCCAACTGTGCAGGAGGATTGTCAGCTCTTTAAAAAATCTGTATCAAAATAAGCCAGTAATAATGGCAGGTGCCAAAGATTGCCTCGCTTGCTCCATGCTGTACTGATGTCTTTGACCATCTTTGATGTACTGTCTGTCAAAGAACCCCACCAAAACACAGCTGGCAGCAGGTAGCAATCTTGTCAGTAGGTAAAGTGGCTGTTTGCTCTTGTCTGACTGGGAAAAGAAAGTATGGGAATCATGCCAAAAGAATGAAAATGCAAACACTCCAAGTTGAAAGAGAACAGATTTGGTTTTGGGGAAGTGTAAAGTTGGGTCTTCCCTGTGATTTCACTGACAGCTGAGCTAAACTTGACAGTCTCTCCCTTCAATGGAAAGGGTTTGATTTGGAAAGTAAGAGAGAGGTAGTAATAACACCAAGAACGATGTTGACTGAGAAAGATTCTGGAGCTATCAGAGAAAGACTGCACATACATTTTGTCAATAGAGTGGTTGAGGACTTAGAACAGATGGCAGAATGAAGAATGAGTTCAAAGGGACCATGGTCATGGCACTTAGGGCCAGGACCAAGATTTGACTTTGGTTACTGTTTTCAAAAGGTCCGTGATGGTGAAAAAGGAGCCATTTTGTAGTTAATTTGGGTGGTGTGTATTCCTTCTCTTCCCACTACTATATTCTAATTTTAATATTAATAACATTAAATGTGAATGATGATTTTTAGTTTATTGAGATAACAGAAAGAACATTCAATAGAAAGTCAGAAAACTTGGGATCCAGGTCTGGCTTACCTATACACTAATAATATGGTCTTAGACAAAAATCAGTTCGCTTTTTAGGCAATTGCCTACTGTTTTGTTAACAAAGCTATTATAAAAATGTAACATGTTTATTCCTTTATTCTTCAAATATCTGTTGTATATGTACTATTTGCTAGGTACTGCCAGGTGGTGATGTATAAAAGTGAGAAAAACAGATGTAACCCACCCTGAGAGAGATTATCATTTAGTGGTAAGAAGCATTTTATAGATTACAAAGTAGCACACATGCTAGGGGATACCACCCCCCAAACCCCAGAATTTTCTATTAAAAAATGTGTTATTTATTCTTACACATGTTTTATTTCAGTCAACTTCAAAGTACTCTCCATTTGATGAATTACAGCTATCGAGACATTTTTTCCCACTGCTCTAAACTTTTCTGAGCTCATCGATTTTGATTACTTTTAGTTCTGCTGTTTTTTTATTTCACCTCTTCCACATTGGTAAAACATTTGCCTTTAAGGACTTTTTTCACCCACGGAAATAAAAAAATAGTCACTTGGGAGAAACATCAGGTGAATAGAAAAGGTGGAGTGTGGGGTTCACGTAATTTTTGGTCAAAAGCTTCTGAGCACTCAGTGTGGTGTGGGCTAGGTGTGCTCATAAATCAGCCTTCATGAAAAGGGCAAACATGTTGAGAGTCTTCAAAAAAAAATTTCACTGAAGCAGAATGCAGCCTCTCACAACAATGCCAGCTGGTATACTGATATAGATGGGTTCCTAGAACACTCATCTAGCAGGGGAAGCATGTAATATAAGGGGCCTGACCTCCAAAAGATAATTCTGTTTTTTGGGGGATGTCTCCCCTCATATTTCAGGGGCTAGTTTTTAAATAAAGCCGTAAACAGCTGGGTAACATGTATGATGATTAAAAAAAGCCCACTAATTTATTTTTCTGAAACACATGGTGTAGAAGTCTAGACAACATAACCCATCAAAACTGTCATCTTTCTGTGGCTGAGTGGTTCAGTTGGGTGGTGCACCAAAAAGCTGCAGGTTCAATCCCTGGCCAGAGCACATATGGGAAGGGATTGATGTTTCTCTCTCTCCTCCCTTCCTTTCTCTCTAAAATCAATAAACATATCCTCAGGTAAAGATTAAAAACAAAGCAAAGAAAAAAAAAGCCTGTCATCTTGCTACAGCATATGTGAATTGTAGGCAAAGTTCTTTCAAGGGGCACAAGGAATCTGGGGACAGCTGAAAGTGCATGAGAACATGACAATAGCAGACAGCCCAAATACAATATCAAGTGTCACTGTAATGTGCTATTACTGGAGAGATTTGTCTTTCATGATACTCATATTTTGCTGGTTTACACAAAATTCTCTGGAAGCTGGAATTTTAATGGAACTTTTTTGTCACACTGGTTTTGAAAAGAATGGTTAAACACCACATACTGGAGAAGGCTAGGAAGGTTGTCCTATGGTGGCATCTGAGGAGTGGCCTGAATTAGAATTCTACAGGGTGTGGCAAAAGTAGTTCTGCAGTTGTGAGTATACAAAACAGAGTTTATTCTTGCATTATTATTTATTATTGTATTATTTTCCATGTACACTGTAAACCTACTCTCCTCCCAAACTGTATTCTGTATATATGTGAAGCAGAAGCAGATGCTGACCTCAAATACCCATGATACTTATTAGTCAGTCACCTTTGGGCAAATTTCTGAACAGCTCTAACTTGTTGTTTTCTCTTTATAAAACAGAGATACCATTTATTAAATGAAATATTTCTAAGTAGCTGATGATAGCAGGTGGCCATCAATGGAAGGCAGTATTACTGGTAACACCCACTGACTTTCCCTTGTACTTTGCTGCACTTAGCTCCCCTGTCACATCCTCACTGCTGGGTCCCATTCCTGCTACTGCCACAGCTTCCTATTTGTGTGACTACATGATTAATCTCTCTCCTCTACTAGACTGTAAACTACAAGCACAATCCTTGTAGTTTACTTACCTCACTTACCTCATCTTTGTATCCTCAGCAACTGCCAGAGTGGCTGGCTTATAGCAGATGCTCACAAATATTTACTAGTTAAGAAATCAAGGAAGGCAAAGACCATGTGTGTCTTGCTCACTAGTAAGGTCCTAGAACTTAACATTCTTATATAAATTATTAAGTGACTGACTGAATGAAAAAATTTAATATATGTAGAATTCTGTAATATAATATTCTATATTTGCCATCCACTAAAAACATAAATTGCTCAGTTTATGTGCAAAGGAGATACTCCCGGCAAAGCATGCATCTTTTACTTCTCGCGGGATTTAAGAAAACACAGTCCTTCTGAAATAATTTTTCAGAGTTCATTTGAAAAATACAATTTGAATTAAGAAAGTATAGCAGAATAAAATATTGCTGAGGCTAAATACATTTCTCTAAATGCCTTATTTTTCTAGCTATATACTTAAGCAAATGCTTTAATCCAAATAAACCATTAAATATTTGCTGAATGTTCACTATGTGCTAGATACTTAGGCAGATACTCAGATGTATTAGAACACAGTGCACTCTCAGTTAATGCGTTAAAAAATCTAGGTTTTCATAGCGGGCAAATGAAATGCCAAATTTATGATACTATTAGAGAAGGCTCTGTCGATGTGGAGAGTATGACCAGGAAAAATAAGGCAAACTAACTTGCTCCTTGAAATTACAGACAGATGCTACATTATTATAGTGTAGTAATAAGTATTGGTTTTAAAAAGATTCACTTTAGATAAACACCCACAACTTTCCATGTTATTTAGGCAAGGGAATGAGAACAGCTTCTAAACAATTAGTATATGTATCTCCTGTAGTCTCTGAATATGAAATTAGAATGTGTCATGATATTTGACCAAAAAAGTGTCCCCGCCCACACAGTATCAATCTAGACTATCACTTAGCAATTAATCTAGTAGCTGAGTGTGGAAATTCCCCATGGAGAAAACAAAGCTCATCTCTGCTCTGAGCAAGAACCTGTAGGCTTCTTTTCACGGGGTGGGCTTCCTGTAAGTGGGCCTATATACCACGTACCATCTTCTCCAAGAATGAAGGTCTTGTTTTTCATACATCAAAGGAGAAAGAGTCTTTTTTCTTGTATATTTGTCAGTTTCTTCTTTTAACCTAACAAGGGCATTTGATTTTTGTAATTGGCACACTGTCAAAAATTATTGAGTGCTTATTACATGCCAGACTCTATTTCAGGTGCTGGGGCTTTAGTAGTAGTGACCAAAAAAAGCGCAAACCCACAAAAAAACACCGTCCCTCTCCTCACAAGACCTACATTCTACTGGGACACGCCAAGATTCAAGAAAATGTCACCATATTGCACACAGGAGAGTGTCTTTCATGTTCTCTAAAACAGCACAAGAAAGTAACTGTATGGAATAAAACTGTTTGACAAATAATAAAACTCACAATGGCACACACAGGGCTTCTGTTTGATTAGAATCTTTGGCACCATTTGTGAAAATAAATGGTTCTCTGATTTGTTGGAAAGATATAATGCCTAGCAATAATCTATAACAGATAATGTACAGAGTGTATGCCATGATTTGGTTGTAAATTTTAGCTGGAAAATCAGTTGATTTATTGGGGCTTCAGGTTTTCTTTGAAATATGAGGGATGATTTATAAATTAAAGCTGGCATACAGGCAAATTTGATTTTTCTTACAATTACTAATTTGGACAAATTGCTAGGCAGACATTAAAGAACAGAATAGTGAACATTTTGCATTGATCAAAACTTTATTCTTGATTTTATTTATTTTGAATAATTCATTCAAAAGAATTAACACAAACAGAAGTATAAGTTTTCATAATAAAAAATAAAAGTCCAATAAAGTTCTCCTTCATCTTCTCCCTAGTTTGTTGTATATTCTTCCAGATCTTTTCCAATATATTTTCCTATATATATATTTCCTATATATTTAGGGAAAAACATATTTTTTCCTTAATATATGAGAGTACATTATACATTCTCTTCTTGAAACTTGCTTACTTCATCCATAATATATATCACAAAAGTTCTTCCATGCCAGTGTATGCATAACTACCTTATAATTTTCAATGGCTGCCTAGTATACTATAGTATGGTTGTACCATATTTATTATTCATGCTCTTATTATTTATTCTAAGTTATTCATTTTTATTATTCATTCTATTTATTCATAATTTATTCCCCTACTGTTAGACAGTTATGTTGCCTTTCAGTGTGTACTACTAAAAATAATGTTGCAATGGACATAGATCCTTGTATTTTCATGGAATAATCTATGTAGGACATCTTCCTAGAAGTAGAATTGCTGATTCAAAGGTTTTTAGTTTTAATTCTGCCAACCATTCAAAAGGCCACACAAAATTAGATCCCTGCTTCATGCCTTTTTGTTTTTAACTTGGACTCTCTAATTACTATAATCAATAACCATAATATATGCATGTACCTCCTCAACTATAATGACAAAACTTTCGATTAAAACACTAAAAATTATTAAAAATACCAAAGGCCAAAGGAAATTTACTAAAAGTTACATAAGACATACTTAATCTGATGGTGTAAATGCTGTCTGAAAAAAGCTGAAGAGAAAGAACACTGTGCAATTACAGAAAACAACTGCTATAAATTTGAACCTATACCAAGAAGGTAAACTTTTCCATGAAGCATTTCCTGTCATAATTGGACAGACAACTCCTTTAAACACAGACAGATTTCAAGGTACACTGCCTAATGTTGTTTTGAAACATGACACCCTTCAGTCAACAGTATAAAAAAATCAAACTTTGGAAACTCTGGAGATACTACTTACATTATAAACCACATTTCCTGTTTTTAACCCCTGTGCCCTAAATCAGTTATCAGCGTTAGTCTACAGATATAAATAGATTGAAAAAATCCTATAAATATCCCACAATGTACTTTTTTTTGGTCAAACTGAAACACAACATGAAAGAAATTTGGGGCATTATTTTTTCAAGTAAATTATCTATTCAATTACACTCTGAAGGCACATTATCAAAATTACTGCCTATTAAACACAAAGTAACCAGAAACTGTATGAATATTGGCAGACACATAGAAAGGCCTAAATATTCTGCAGCAAAAATAGTTTTTGTTGGAATAAGGCATGTTGAGTTTCAGGTCTTCATGTTTTAGTTCACTCATTCCTAAACTGATGACTTTTCCTAAATTGATGAATGTCTTTTGCCATATAGGGGATTTTTAAAATGAATATTCAAGGAAAGGATACCCTTCATATGTAGTATACGAATGAATCATTTCACCCTCTATTGTATTCTATTTTCTTTCTCAGGGTCTTTTTTCAGAGGGGGAGGAAGGAGGACTTTAATTAATATGGCCTCCTAGCTTTTAAATGAATGGGAAAACTTCCTTCTATCAAAATAAAAATATTGCTAGCAGTGAAAAGAACAATAATATGATTTCATGGCTTATTTTTTTCCATTTGTCAGAAAAGATTATATTCACAAGAATTTATTTAGCATTCACATACTTCACAGACAGCTTTTAATACTGAATATGTGTAACAGTGTCATAAATTCTCCTATTTCAAAGTTAAAGTCTGATATGTAAAACAAAACATACTATCATAAACCATTACAGACTAGATTACTGTACACAGAATATCAGTTTCTTTTGAAACTCGATACACTTAATTCTATGTTATTTTTTTCATTTTTCCAACATTCTAATATATACTTAATTTTAAGCTTAAGGTAAAAATTAACTAAACATTAACTGATAAAACAAACTCATTTGTTTCAATTTAGTTTTTTTCATTGAGAAAGCAACTTTAACTTAGGAAAGTGAAAATGACATGAAAATAGGATGCTGTCTATTTGTCTGTTATACACAAATGAATACATTGGTTTTACAATATGAGGCATCACATTTATATGTAATATTTCATAAACTGGTCTGTAAAAATTGTTCAATTTTCAAAATCTTGATCTTTATGATTGAGTACTGATTGATATTTTGAGTTTTTTAAAAATAAGAATGACTACAATTAAATTAAAAGTAATAAATGCTTGGGTTAGAACCCTGGATCCCCTGTTTAGCTGTGTGGTTCTGTAATGAAATGAGCTAACACACAGAAAGTGCTCCACCACTGTGTGGCCCACTGTAGATAGTATGAAAATGCCCAGTAGTATTATTTTATGGAGCTGCTACTGCATCTTTATCATTGGAATCATTACTGTGGAACATAGCAAAGAAGTAATAGGGTATGGTCCCTATTCCCAATATATAATTTCATATACAATTTAAGAAATAAAATCCAATGACATATTTTAGCCATTAAACTAAAGACCTTGAAATTAAAAACAATTGAGTTGCAATAAAATTGAAGACAGAAATAGTATGAAAAGCCAATAGCTAACTTGGGGTTTAAAGTGTCATTTACACAAAAATAAACCTTTTAAAAATCTTTTAATAAGCATCTTTTAGAAGCCGAATTTTGACTATTAAAACCTGTTCGGGATGATATAACTGAAGTAACAAGCAGCATGGCAAGCTAGAAAGAGCTTGAACTGTGGCATCTGAGTCTGAGTCCATTCCTTGGATAAGCTGTCTATGTACGTTAGCCTGCACTTCTACTTGTGATACCAGTTTTTAAAATTCATTGTAAGGGTACTGGAAGATGGTGGTGCAGTAGGAGGAGGCATATTCCACTTCCCCGTACACATGGGAGAAAAACCTAGCTGATCTACAGAGGAACAGAGCAAACAGCCAACAGTACCACAGCATGTATGAAAATAGGAGATCAAAAACTGTAGCGGGCATTGAAAAACCAGAAGGTAAGGAGGATTCTTTATGACAATAAGAGCCCAGGGATCAGCATGGAGACCAGGACACCTAAAGCCATGGGCAGGTGCTTGCCAGGTCTGCCACAGGACTCTAGGGAGGGAGCCAGGTCAACTGCATGATCCCCAGCCAAACAAGGGTTGAGCAGCAATGGGACAGATCTGGTTGCTCGAAGTCACAGAGAGAGAAGTTAAGGTCTGAGTGGCAAACACACTAGGGCTGTGAGCACCCACACATAGCCCTGGGTGGAGTGCATGCCGGAGCCCATGCGACCAGAGGCACCCGCAACCAGAGGAGGGGGCTTTGTGAAAGACCTTTGAGGAACCAGGGCAGTGTGAGTGATCCATGGGAGAACCAGAGCCCACGCATGTGAACCCAGGGAGTACGCAAGATCTGTGGGAAACCTGAAACTCACGCCTGTGAACTTAGGGTGAGCACGTGCACCAAAGGAAACTCGGAACCCAACCCGTAAACTCAGGCAGTGCCGGAGCTACACAAGAGAACCGCAGCTCACACCTGTAAACCTGGGGAGTGCGCACAATCCATGGGAAACTCAGAACTCATCCCCGTGAGCCCAGGGTAAGTGCACGCTTGAAGGAACCCACAGAGCCCACACTCCTAAACTCTGGCAGCATGCACGCTCTGAAAGAAAACTGTAACCCACACCCCTAAACCAGGGATGGTGCTCTCGCCCTGTAGGAGAACCAGAGCTCACACCCGTAAAGCCCGGGGAGTGCTTGATTTTTGGGCTCACACTCATAAACTTGGGGTAAGCATGCCCAGAGCGCATGCCCCAAGGCCCTGAAGGGAGAGGCGCCGGGATAGCTCTGGGAAGGGTAGCCCAAACCTGACTGAGTGCTGAACAGGGAGAAAAGCGATACTGTCACCCCTATGCCGGATGCAGCCAGCAAGACCAGAAAAATCGGCTTAGCGAGTTTAAAACCAGCAAGAGCTTTTTCCTTTTCTAAATTAAATTTTTATTATTATTTCTTTTATCATTTTTATCTTTTTTATACTTCAGGTCATTTTGCTTCTCTTTACTTACTTCCTGTTTGATTCCTTCTTTCTTTCCAATTTCATCTCTTCTTCCTTCCCCTTTTTTTTGATTTTTCATTTTTTTCTTTTCTCTTTTTAAATACTCACAAGTGAGCCAAAAAAAAAAAAAAAAAAAACCTGGAATGGTGAAAAAACCAGAGATGTTCCCAAAGAGGGAGCATTCCAACAGCTGAGGCAGTGGAAACTGTGAACACCAGGATACCGGAAGGAAACTGCACCACGGAATCTCACAGGTATTCTAGCAAAGAAGTTCACACCATAAACCCAGGGAGCCAGAACAGATCAATCAAAGAAGCTGAGCCTAACAAGAAGAGTCTCACAAACAATGTGAAGACAAAGAAACAATCCCCAAATGAAAGGAAAGGAGGAAGCCCATGAAAGAATGCTAAATGAAATGGAGGCAACTCAACTATCACTTTTTGAGTTCAAAGCAATGGTTGTCAGGAAGCTCAATGAGCTCTCAATGAGCTACGAGAAACTACAGGGAAGCTACAATGAACTCACTGCAAACTATATCCACATGAAAAAGGAAATAGAAACTATCAACAACGGCCAAGAGGAAATGAAGAATACAATTTCTGAACTGAAGAAAACAGTGGAAGGAATGAAAAGCAGAATTGATGAAGCAGAAGATTAGATCAGCAAGATGGAGGACAAAATAGAAAAAAACACCCAGAAAGAGCAAGAAGAGGAAAGGATGCTCAGAAAGAATGAAGAGGGATTAAGAGAAATGAAAACAATATGAAACATAATAATATCCGTATAATAGGGATACCAGAAGGAGAGAAGAGCAAGGGGTAGAACACCTATTTGAAAAAGTAGTGATGGAAAACCTCCCTAATGTGATGAGAGAAAAAGTCACAAATATCCAGGAAACACAGAGAGTCTCAATCAAGAGGAACCCAAAGAGGCCCACTTCAAGACACATCATAATTAAAATGGCAAAATTCCAAGACAAAGAGAGAATCTTAAAGGCAGCAAGGAGAAAAAGGAAGTAACATACAAGGGAGCCCCAATTGGGTTGGCAGCTGACTTCTCTATAGAAATGCTCCAAGCCAGAAGAGAATGGCAAGAAATATTCCAAGTAATGAGAACCAAAGGCCTGCAACCAAGACTACTTTACCCAGTAAGGCTTTCAATCAAGATAGAAGGCCAAATAAGGAGCTTCCCAGACAAAAGAAGTCTCAAAGAATACACCTCTACCAAACCAGCTCTGCAAGAGATACTAAAGGGACTATTTTAAGGAAAGGAAGGAAGAAAGAAGGAGAAGGAGAAAGAGAGAGAGAGAGAGAGAGAGAGAGAGAGAGAGAGAGAAAGGTATGAAATTGGCAAGGAATAAGTACCTATCAATAATAACCTTATACGTAAATGGATTAAATGCTCCAATCAAAAGACATAGAACAGCCGAAAGGATAAGAACACATGACCTACAGATATGCTGCCTACAAGACACCCACCTCAGGACTAAAGAGCTACACAGACTCAAAGTGAAGGGCTGGAAACAAATTTTCCAAGCAAACAGACAGGAAAAAAAAAAAAAGCCAGGGAAGCAATACTCATATCAGACAAAATAGACTTCAAAAGAAGAGTCATAAGGTGAGACCCAGAAGGTCACTTCATAATACTCAAGGGAAGAATCCACCAAGAAGACATAAACATTGTAAATATATATGCCCCCAACATAGGAGCACCTAAATACATCAAGAAAATCTTAGAGGACTTCAAGAAAGATATTGACAGCAACATAATTATAGTAAGGGATTTTAACACCCACTGTCAAAAATGCACAGATCTTACAAACAAAACATCAACAAAGATATTGTGGCACTGAACAACACTCTAGATGAAATGGACTTAACTGATATATATAGAGCCCTTCATCCCAAAGAAACTAAATACACATTCTATTCAAATGCACATGGAATATTTTCAAAGATAGACCATATGATAGGACACAAAACAAGCCTCAACAAATTCAAGAAAACTGAAATCATACCAAGCATTGTCTCCGACCACAAGGGATTGAAACCAGAAACCAACCTCAAGGGGAAAAACCAAAAACCCTCAAAATCATGGAGATTGAATAGCATGGTATTAAACAATGAATGGGTCCAGAATGAAATTCGGGAAATCAAAAAGTTTCTGGAAACAAATGAAAATGAACTCAGAACGCCCCCAAATTTATGAGACACAGCAAAGGCAGTCCTGAGAGGCAAATTCATAGCGATACAGGCCTACCCAAAAAAGACAGAAACATTTCAAACAAACAACTTAACCCTATGACTACAAGAACTCGCAGAACATCAAAGACAGCCCAGAGCAAGTACAAGGAAGGCAATAACCAAGATCAGAGAAGAATTAAATGACATAGAGGCTAAAAGCATAATTCTAAGGATCAATGAATTCAGGAGCTGCTTCTTTGAAAAGATAAACAAAACTGACAAGCCTTTAAGCAGGTTCATCAAGAAAAAAAGAGAGAGAACCCAAATAAACACAATCAGAAATGAAAGAGGAGAGATTACAACTGACACCACAGAAATACCAAGGATTTTAAGAAATTACTATGAAGAACTGCATACCAAGAAATCTGAAAACGTAGGTGAAATGGACAAGTTTCTAGAAAAAATAATCTCCCAAAACTCAATGAACAAGAAGTAGAAAGCCAGAACAGACCAATAACAGCAGATGAAATAAAAGCAGTAATCAAAAAACTCCCGACACACAAAAGCCCTGGACCAGATGGTTTCACAGGAGAATTCTACAAAGCATTTAAGGAAGAGCTAACCCCTCTCCTTCACAGACTATTCCAAAAAATCCAAAATGGTGGAAGACTCCCAAACTCTTTTTATGAAATCAACATCATCCTAATCCCAAAACCAGATAAAGACAATACAAAGAAAGAAAATTTCAGGCCAATATTGCTGATGTACATGGACACTAAAATCCTCAACAAAATATTGGCAAACCACATCCAACAATGCATTAAAAAGATCATACACCATGACTAAGTGGGATTCATTACAGGGATGCAAGGATGGTTCAACATTCGCAAATCAGTAAATGTAATACATCACATAAACCAAAGCAAAGACAAAAATCACATGATCATATCAATAGATGCAGAAAAAGCATTTGATAAGGTACAGCACCTGTTTATGATACAAACACTCAGCAAAGTGGGAATAGAGGGAGCATTCCTCAACATAATAAAGGCCATCTATGAGAGACCTACAGCCAACATCATATTCAATGTGCAAAAAGCAAACTCTTTTCCACTAAGATCAGGAACAAGACAAGGGTGTCCACTTTCACCACTTCTATTCAATATAGTATTGGAAGTATTGGCCACAGTGATTAGACAACAATAGGAAATAAAAGGCATCCAAATTGGGCAGGAGAAAACAAATCACTGTTTGCAGATGACATGATAGTGTACACAGAAAATCCTATAGGCTCGACCCAAAAGCTGCTCGACCTAATAAATGAATTTGGCCAAACAGCAGGATACAAAGTCAATATCCAGAAATCAAAGGCATTTCTGTATACCAACAATGAAACAGCAGAAGCAGAAACCAAGAAAAAAAATCCCATTCGATATAGCAAAAAGAAAAATAAAATACCAAGGAATAAACCTAACCAATTAGGTAAAAGACCTGTACGCAGAAAACTACACAACACTGATGAAAGAAATCAAGGAAGACGCAAACAAATGGAAACATATACCATGTTCACGGATCGGAAGAATTAAAATCATCAAAATGTCCATATAACCAAAAGCAATTTACAGATTCAATGCCATACTTTAAATTAAAGTACCAATGGCATATTTCACACAGAACAAACACTTCAAAAATTTATATGGAGCCATAAAGGACCTCGAATAGCTGCAGCAATTTTGAGAAAGAAGAGCAAAGTAGGAAGGATCATAATACCTGACACCAAACTGTATTACAAAGCCACTGAAATCAAAACAGCCTGGTACTGGCACAAAAACAGGAACATGGACCAGTGGAATAGAAAAGAGAGCCCAGAAGTAAACCCAATTCTCTACGGTCAATTAATATTTGACAAAGGAGGCAGCAACATAAAATGGAGTAAAAGTAGCCTCTTCAACAAGTGGTGTTGGGAGAACTGGACAGCTACATGCAAAAAAATGGAACTTGAGCACCAACTTACACCATACACAAAAATAAATTCAAGGTGGATAAAAGATTTAAATATAAGCTCTGACATCATTAACGTCCTAGAGAACATAGGCAGGAAAATCTGAGATATTTCACACAGCAACAGTTTTACTAATTATGTCCCTTAAAGCAAGGGGCATAAAGGAAAGAATAAACAAATGGGATCACATCAAAATAAAAAGCTTCTGCACAGCTAAAGAAAACAGTGTTAAAATAAAAAGAGAACCGTCTGCATGGGAAAACATATTTGCCAATGATACCTCAGACAAGGGTTTAATCTCCAAAATATATAAAGATCTTACACGACTCCTCTCTAAGAGGACAAGCAACCCAATTAAAAAAATGGGCAAAGGACTTGAACAGACACTTCTCCAAGGAGGACATACAGAGGATCCAGAGACATATGAAAAGATGTTCAATATCACCAGCTATCAGAGAGATGCAAATTAAAACCACAATGAGATACCACTTCACACCAGTCAGAATGGCCATCATAAACAAAGCAACAAACAACAAGTGTTGGAGAGGTTGTGGAGAAAAGGGGACCCTAGTGCACTGTTGGTGGGATTGCAGACTGGTACAACCACTATGGTAAGCAGTATGGAAATTTCTAAGAAAACTAAAATTGGATCTACCTTTTGACCCAGCAATTCCACTGCTAGGATTAAATCCTAAGAACCCTGAAACACCAATCGAAAAGAACCTATGCTCCCCAATGTTCATAGCAGCACAATTTACAATAGCTAAGTGTTGGAAGCAACCTAGGTGCCCATCAGTAAATGAATGGATCAGGAAACTATGGTACATTTACACAATGAAATTCTATGCAGCAGAAAGAAGGAGTTCCTACCCTTTGCAACAGCATGGATGGAACTGGAGAGCATTATGGTAAGTGAAATAAGCCAGGCAGTAAAAGACAAATACCATATAGTATCACCTTAACAGGAACCTAACAAAGAAAACAAACAAACAAGCAAAATATAACCAAAGACACTGAAATTGAAAACATGCTGACAGTCGCCAGAGGGGAGAGGGGAGGGAATTTCAGGGGAAAAGAGGAAAGGTTTACAGGAACAGGTATAAAGGACACATGGACAAAAACTAGGCGGGGTGGAAATGGGAGGGAGGTGAGGAGGGATGGGGTGGTTGGCTGGGATGGGAGTAGAAGACAGAAAACTTTACATGAACAACAATTAAAATAGAAGAAGAAGAAAAGAAGAAGAAGAAGAAGAAAGAAGAATGAAGGAAGAAGGAAAAAGAAGAAGAAGAAAGGGGGACAGGGAGGAAGAAAGGTACAGAAAAAAATGGTAATGAATAAGTACCTGTCAAATAACCTTAAATGTAAATGGCTTAAATGTTCCAATCACAAGACATAGGATAGTTGAATGGACAAGAAAATATGACCTGAACATATGCTGCCTATAAGAGACCAATCTCAGAAAAAAAGATGCACACCGTGAAAGTGAAGAGATTGAAATAAATATTCCATGCAAATAGATATGAAAAAATAAGCTGGGGTAGAAATTCTTATACCAGACAAAATAGACTTCAAAACAAAGGCCATACAAGAGACAAAGAAGGTCACTACATAATACCTGAGGAGTAGTACAACAGGAGTACCTTAGTAAACATTATGTGCACCAAACACAGGTGCACCTAAATATTTAGAGTATCTTGGAAGATTTCAAAAAAGATATTGACAACAACAGTTTCATCACATGGGATTTTAATAACACACTGTGAACATGGATAAATCTTCCAAACAGGAATCAACAAGGATATTGTGGCACTGGATGACACCATGAACTTGATATATACAGAAAATTTCATTCCAAAGAAGTAAAATATATGTTCTTTTCAAATGCACATGGAATATTTTAAGACAGAATACATGGTAGCACACAACACAAGCCTCAACAAATTCAAGAAAATTGAAATCATATCAAGCATGTGCTCGGATCTCAACGGATTGAAACTAGAAACCAACCTCAAGGAAAAAACTCAAAAACATTCAAATACATGGAGACTGTATAACACATTGTTAAATAATGAATGGGTCAACAATGAGATCAAGGAAGAAATAAAAAAGTATCAGGAAGCAAATGAAAATAAACACACAACAACCAAAATCTATGGGACACAGCTGAAGGGAAGTTTACAGCAATACGGGTCTACCTAAAGAAGATAGAAAAATCACAAATCAACAACCTAACCCTACATCTACGAGAACTAGAGGAACAACAACAGCCTGGAGCAAATGGAAGGAAGTAAATAATCAAGATCAGAGCAGAGTTAAATGACATAGAGACTAAAAGACCAATTTAAAGGATCAATAAATCCACGAGCTGGTTCTTTCAAAAGATAAATAAAATTCACAAACCTTTATTCAGACTCATCTGGAAAAAAAGAGACAGTACCCAAATAAATAAAATCAGAAATAAAAGAGAAGTTACAACTGACACCACAGAAATAGAAAGGATTGTAGGAAATTACTATGAACAAGCATATGCCAAAAAATTGGACAACATGGTGAAATGAACAAATTTCTAGAATTATATCATGTTCTAAAATGGAATCAAGAAGAAGCAGAAAACCTGCATCTCCCTATAACAACTAGTGAAATTGAAGCAGTGATCAAAAAACTCCCAGCACACAAAAGTCCTGAACTGGATGGCTTCACAGGTGAATTTTACCAAATACTTAAGGAAGAATTAACACTTATACTATACTTCTCAAAGTATTCCAAAAAATTCAAGAAGAGAGAAGCCTCCCTAGCTCTTTTTATGAGGTATCATCCTAATCCCAAACCCAGATAAAGACACAACAGAGAAAGAAAACTACAGGGCATTACTGCTGATGAACATAGATGCTAAAATCCTTAACAAAATATTAGCAACCCAGATTCAGCAATACATTAAAAATATCATACATCATAATCAAGTGGGACTCATGCCAGGGATACAAAAATGGTACAATTGGCAAATCAATAAACATAATACAGCACATAAACCAAAAAAAGGACAAAATTAACATGATCATATCAATAGATGCCACAAAGGCATTTGACAAAATCCAGCACTGATTTTTTAAATATATTTTATTAATTACGCTATTACAATTGTCCATTATTCCCCCTTTATACTCCTCTACCCTGCACCCCTGCTCCCACCTGCATTCCCTCCTTAGTTCATGTCCGTGGGTCCTACATATAAGTTCTCTGACTTCTCCATTTCCTATACTATTCTTAATGTCCCCCTGTCTATTTTGTACCTAACATTTATGCTTCTTATTCCTTGAATCTTTTCCCCCATTCTCCCCCCTCTGCCTCTCTACTGATAGCCCTCCATGAGATCTCTATTTCTGTGATTCTCTTCCTGTTCTAGGTATTTGCTTAGTTTGTTTTTGTTTTAGGTGTGGTTGTTTGTAACTGTGAGTTTGCTGTCTTTTTACTGTTCATATTTTTTATCTTCTCTTTCTTAGATAAGTCCCTTTAAACATTTCATATAATAAGGACTTGGTGATGATTAACTCCTTTAACTTGACCTTATCTGGAAAGCACTTTATCTGCCCTTCCATTCTAAATGATAGCTTTGCTGGATTGAGTAAGCTTGGATGTAGGTCCTTGCCTTTCATAACTTGGGATACTTCTTTCCAGCCCCTTCTTGCCTGTAAGGTTTCTTTTGAGAAATTAGCTGAGAGTCTTATGGGAACTTCTTTGTAAGAAATTTTCTCCTTTTTCCTTGCCGCTTTTAAGATTTTATCCTTATCTTTAATCTTGGGTAATAGAATTATGATTGTTATGTGCTTCCGTGGGTTCCACTTTCTGAGGACTCTGATCTTCCTGGACTTTCTGGAAGTCTATTTCCTTCAGCAGACTGGGGAAGTTCTCCTTCATTATTTTTTCAAATAAGTTTTTAATTTCTATCTCTCCCTCTTCTCCTTCCGGCACCCCTATGATTCTGATGTTAGAACATTTAAAGTTGTCCCATAGGATCCTAAGCCTCTCCTCATATTTTTGAACTCTTGTTTCTTCCTTCTGGTCCAAACTGTTGATTTGAGTCCTGGTTTCCTTCCCATCACTGTTGGTTTCATGTGTATTTTCCTTTATTTCCCTTTTCAGAGCCTTCACTCTTTCCTCTATTTTGCGAAACAATCAATGTTTCACACCCACATCGATGTTCCTCTCCCTCTTTTTCTCCCTGCTTTCCCCTCTCTTTAAAATAAATAAATAAATTCTTTTAAAAAAGTAATTGGAAAAAAAATTGGGCGAAGGACCTGAATAGATACTACTCTAAGGAGGACATACAGGTGGTCAACAGACATATGAAAAAATGGTACATTTACATGATGGAATACTATGCAGCAGAAAGAAAGAAGGAGCTCCTACCCTTTGTGACAGTGTGGATGGAATTGGAGAGCATTATGCTAAGTGAAATAATCTAGGAGGTGAAAGACAAATGCCATATGATCTCACCTATAAAAGGAACCTAATCAACAAAACAAACAAGCATGCAAAATATAACCAAAGACATTGAAATTAAGAACAAACTGACAGTAACCAGAGGGGAGGGCATAATGGGGGGAAGAAAGGGAAAGGGTTTTCAGAAACATCTATAAAGGACACATGGACAAAACCAAATGGGAATATGATCGAGGGTGGGTGGTGGGGATTGCTGGGGTTGGAGGAGTGCTGGGGGGAAAAATGAAGACAACTGTTCTTGAACAACAATAAGAACAAAGATAAATAAACAAACAAATAAAAATGCTCAACATCACTAGTTATCAGAGAGATGCAAATTAAAACCACAATGAGATATCACCTCACACCAGTCAGAATGGTCATCATTAATAAATCAACAAATAACAAGTTCTGGCAAGGATGGAGAGTAAAGGGAAATCTACTGCACTATTGGTGGGAATGCAGATTGGTGCAGCTACTGTGGAAAACAGTATGAAATTTCCCCAAAAAGTAAAAATGGAACTGCCTTTTGACCCAGGGACTCCACTGCTGGGAATATACCTTAAGGATCCTGAAACACCAATTCAAAAGAACCTATGCACCACAGTGTTCATTGCAATGTTATTTACAATAGCCAAGTGCTAAAAGCAAACTAAGTGCCTACCAGTACATGAATGGATGAAAAAGCTGTGGTACATTTACATAAAAGAATGCTATGCAGCAGAAAGAAAGAAGGAGCTCCTATCTTTTGTGACAGCATGGGTGGCATTGGAGACTATTATGTTACGTGAAATAAGCCAGCTGGTGAAAGACAAATACCATATGATCTCACCTGTAAGAGGGATCTACTGAACAAAATAAACAAACAGAAGAGAACCACAGGCATGGAAACATGGAACAGACTAAGGAGAGAATGGTGGGGGTAACGGTGAAAAGAAGGGGAAGGGACTAATCAAAGAGAATGTATGAATGACCCACAGAGATGAACAACAGTGTGGAAATTGACTGTAGGAGTGGAGTTGGGATGGGTGGAGGAAAGCAAAGGGGAAAAAAATGGGAGAACTGTAATAGAATAACAATAAAAACAAAGATTTTTAAGTTTGAAATAGGAGTTTTCCCTGCACTCTTAAATTAAGTATAACTTATAGCAAAATACATAAATCTTATGCTAATGATTTTTTATATTTATATACACCATTTAACCATCATCCAATCAAGATATAAAATATTTATTTCCATCACCCCAGCAGATTCTACTGTACTCCTTCCCAGTTAACACACCTACCTGAAAGATAATCACTATTCTGACTTCTGTCTCCATTGATCAGTGTCCCTGGTTTTCATATAAATGTAGTAATTAACTCATACAGAAACAGATGGTATATATTATTTTGGACCTAGCTTCTTCCCCTCAACATCACATCTATCAGAATCATTCATGTGGTTGCATATAGATAAGTCCGGTCGTTCTCACTGCTATACAGAATTTTACTAGCACTGTACCACAATTTATATATCTAGTCTACTGCTTTGGATATCCGAGTTGTTTCCATTTTTTAACTATATGAAATAGTTACTATGAATGTTGTTGTCCATATCTTCTGGTCAGCATAAACACTCATTTCTCTTATGTAATTTCCTGAAATAGAATAGGTTCACTACAAAAATGCATATTTATCTTTAGTGGGAACTGCCTGTATTCTAATGGGGAGAGACAAGCAGGAATGTATGCCCTACCAAAAGCACTTCTTACTTAACATTACTTTATATACAGTCTTTCTGAACATGGGTCCATGTGTCCAAAAGTAAAACTTGCTGTAGCTGGAAAAACAACAAAAGAAAGAAAAGAATTTCCTTAGCAGAAAATTAAAAGAAAAAAGCCATGGGACAAAACCAAAATGAAGAGGAAAAAGTCCAAGACTATACACTGATTTTTCTGTGCATTGTTATAACCCACCCAGAGTATAAGAATATTAATTTTTTCACATCCATCATATTTAAAGTTCCTGAAGGTAAAGTTCTGTGATTTCATAAACCTATTATTAAACTCCTTCAACACATAAACTTTCCAAAAGTTATATTCATTCTACGTATAATTCTTAAAGTCCTTGTTACTGTAATTATAGGCTGTCCTACATCTACAACTAGAAATGATAGTAATTTCAAAAAAGGAAAAATGGGTTTTCAAATATATAATACTTATGAATTTACTTTGGTTGACACTCATATATTTTGATTATTTTGGATATTATCAGAAAACTAAAGTAAATTCATCCATAGGGAACTCTATATCCCAAATAAATATCTTGTGAATTGTAAAGATTTTATTAATATTATTTTTAGTTTGCTTTGTTAATGTCTATTGCTGCAATCACTTGAAATCTAGCCCCAAACTGAGTTCTGGATTCAAATTCCACTGTTGGACTGTTTATTCAACATAGAATTTACCACATTAATGAACTTGCTAGTAAGTGATAAAATTGAGAGAGAGAAACATCCTAGTTTTGTCAACCAAATGGTCCTCTGTGGCCCTAGATAACCTTTACCTGGGCTTTGGTTTCCTCAGCTATTAAGGGAAGAAAGTGTTTATTGTGGACTCCCAGGGAAAAAAGGTAACAAAGATAACAAAAAATGAAAGAAAATCTTGTAATCACCTTTAAAAATATAAGGCAACCAACTCATTCTGAAAATTGCTAAATAAAGAATCCACCATTTATCCTGCCTTTCCTGTAGAAACTGTATTTCAGAGTAACCAAACAGTTGATAAACTTTTAAATTTTTTTATTTAGTATTCTAGCTAACAACCATTAGTTTGCAACCTCTGAAATGGAATAGATCATAGAACCAATTACACATAATCAGATGAAAGGTTATGATAAACTTTAAATGGTGGAATAAGCTGATACCACTTATATTCAATTTCAATTTTAACATCACAAAAAGAGAGGTAACCAAACACTATGTACCTCTTGGTGATAGTTAACAAAATTAAAACAAAACCAAATCCTAAAATTGATAAAGCCTCTTCAGTTTTACAGAGGAACATGTTAAATGACACCATGAAGTAGCAATCTGAAAAGCCCAGAAAGTTAGAACATCTACAGAACTGATTTACTCAATAACTAAGCTGAAGAGGGAATCCTAGAGAGTAAAGAAAATAATAATAATAATAATAATAATAATAATAATAATAATACATATCAACCAAAAGCAACATGTAGACTAGGGGTATCCAACCTTTTGGCATCTCTGGGCCACGATGGAAGAATAAGAGTTGTCTTGGGCCACACATTAAATACATTGGGACACATAATCACAAAAAAAAAATCTTATAATGTTTTAAGTAAATTTACGATTTTGTCTTGGGCTGTATTCACAGCCATCCGGTGATGCATGTGGCTGATGGGCTGCAGGTTGGACAACCCTGATGTAGACCTTGGTTAAACCCTAATTTGAATCAATTGTCTAAAAAGCTTTAATGAGAATTTTGAACACTGATGGGATATTTGATGAAATTAAGGGATTATTGTTAATTTTTTCCAGATCTGATAAAGGTATTAGGGTTATGGTTTAAAGAAAATAAGCTCTTATCTGATCTGTGTATGGATAAAATGATCTAATGTCTGGGATTTACTTCAATAATATATCCCAGAAATAGTGGCAAAGAGATGAGGTTACAGATAAAACAAGATTGGTTATGAGCTCATAATTACTGAAGCTGGCCAATAGGTCAATCAAGATTTATTTTACTATTCTGCCGTGGCTGGTATAGCTCAGTGGATTGAGCACGGACCTGTGAACCAAAGGATAGGGGTTCGATTCTCAGTCAGGGCACATGCCTGGGTTGCAGGCCAGTTCCCAGTAGGGGATGCAGGAGAGGCAACCATACATTGATATTTCTCTCCCTCTCTCCTTCCCTTCCCCTCTAAAGATAAATAAATAAAATGTTTAAAATATATATATATAAAAGATTTATTTTACTATTATATTTTGATATATCTAAAAATGTCCAAAATAAAAAGATTAAAAATGACTTTCACTATTTATTTGCACAATAGTACATTAGTTTACTTTGATGCCAAATATCATAGTTTTCAGCTATCAATTTAATACATAATAAAATAAGTACTTTAACAGATAAGGCATCTAATGAAGAAAATATGTAGGCCACGGTTCATCTGAAAGTTAATAAATTTCACATTAAAGACCATTATAGCCAAAATTTAGTTTTATTGAAAAATCCTTGGCAAAGAAATTATAACTAAATGTCCAAAGCACTGTACAAATGGCTTTACAGCACTGACTGTAATACATTAAACTGCTTATTAAAAGGGAGAAAATGTCTGGGGAAAAAAGTGAGGTGAAACTGTGACTTTAAAAAAGATTATTATGGATTTCTGACACACTTCTGGTCAAGACGTAGGCATAGGTAGATATGCTTTGCCTCCTCACACAACCAGAAAAAGAAATACAACTAAATCTCAACACACAAACAAACACCCAGAACTATCAGAAAACTGAACTACTGGAAGTCTCACAACCAAGAATTTAAAGAAGCCACAATCATCCAGACAGACAGGAGGGGCAGAGAGGTGAGGACATACTGTGTGGCACAGAGAGGCAGCAGCAGAATGGGCATGGGTGGCCTCACACTCACAAGTGGTAGATGAAACTCAGGAGGGGTACTTTGAAAGTGAGCGATCCCAGCTCCAGCCCAGATCACAGAGCCCAGGATCCCAGTGCTGGGAAATAAAGCCTCATAACTTCTGGCAGTAAAAACCAGTACGGGTTGGGGTGGCAGAAGAAACTGCTAGATTTTCAGGAAATATCACTAACAAGGCCCACTACTGGTCTTAAAACGTAAGTTAACCCAACTACTCTGGGATTTAATACCTAGGCAAGTGCTGGACATGCAAGTCCAGAAAGCACAAGGAGTCCCAAACAAGTTGGACCCAAAGAGACCCACACCAAGACACATCATAATTAAAATGCCAAAGGTTAAATATACAGAATCTTAAAAGCAGCAAGACAAAAGCAGAGAGTTACCTACAAAGGAGCACTCATAAAACTATCAGTTGACCTCTCAAAAGAACTGTTGCAGGCAAGAAGGGACTGGCAAGAAGTATTCAAGGTGATGAAAAGCAAGAACCTGCAACCAAAATTAATCTATCCAGCAAAGCTATCATTTAGAATAAAGTGCTTCTCAGGCAAGGTAAAGCTAAAGGAGTTCATCACCACCAAGACGTTATTACATGGAATGTTAAAGGGACTTATTTAAGAAAAATAGCAAAGCTATGAACATTAAAGAGGCAAGAAATTCACAACTATCAACAATTGAATCAAAACAAACTAACAAATGAAGCAAACAACTGGAACAGGAACAGAATCATAGGTATGCAGATCATTTGGAGGGTTATCAGCTGGGAAGGGTAGGGGGAGAACAGGGGCAAGGATGCAGGGATTAAAAAGCATAATTGGGACTTCCGGCCAAGATGGAGGCATAGGTGGACACACTGTGCCTCCTCTCACAACCAAGATCAAGGACAACAAAAATATAGAACCAAAAAAAAAAAAAAAAATCCCAACCAGGACAGAGAGAAAATTGAATTGTACAGAAGTCCAACAACGATTCACCCAGACCGGTAAGAGGGGTGGAGTCCGTGGCTGGCGGAGTTGCACTGGGATAAGATGGTGGCTGGTGGTCCCGGCGCAAAGTCACCCCAGGCACGCAGGAGGCGGATGTCAGTTGCTGAACGAACTCGAGGAGGCCAAGCGGGGTGCACAAGGTGGCTGACCACAGACACACATTCGCGCACAGATAAACCAGATGAAAATGGGTAGCAAGACTGTGCGATGCAGGGCCCTAGCACCAGGAAGTGAAGCCTAAAAGCACCCACTGAAAACACTTGCAGGGGCTAAGGTTCCGGGAGGGAGTCCCAGCCTCACAGGAGAGTTCGCTGAGGAGACACCGGGGTCCTGGAGCGTGCGTAGTCCCACCCACATGGAAATCAGCACCAGAAGGGCCCAATTTGCTAGGAGAGAGTGGCTGAAGGGACTGGAATCCGAGAGAGAGCATTGAGCAAGCGCCATTGTTCCCTCTCCGACCCCACCCCCACATCCGGCATCACAACCCAGCAACTCGGCTGCCCCACCTGGTTTTCCTTCATTTCACTTATTGTAGCCTTCATTTGTTCATCTAATTTCTGAGCAAAATCAGCCAATTCCATGAGTATCCTGATCATCAGGGCTTTGAACTGTGCATCTGATAGGCTGGCTATCTCTTGGTCGCTTAGATGAATTGGCTCTGGGGCTTTGATTTGTTCTCCAGTTTGAGCCATTTTTGTTTCTGTTTTTTTATGTTTGTTTTTTGTTTTGGTCTAATTGCTGCTGTTATGTAGTGAAGGGTGGAGCCTTAGGTGTTCCCCAGGGTGGGGCAGCCCAGTGGCTGGGTAGTGACGCTGTATGTGGGGGTGGGTTCCGAGGGGGAACAGTGGCGCTTGCTCTGCTGCCTCTCGGATTCCAATCCCTTCCGCGGCTTCCCCTTCACCTGGATTATCTGCACATGAATGTGGGACCACCTGGTCAGCCAGCTGCCTTGTGCAGCCTCACCACAGTTGCTACCCTGTGCCCAGGGTCCGCTAGCTGCTGCCTGTGCACCTGGGGTCTGCTTACCGCTGCTGCCTGCGTGCCCGGTCCGCACCTCCACTTTTTCCTGACACGACTCTGCCCCTCTTACCGGTCTGGATGAATGGTTGTTGGACTTCCGTACAGTTCAGTTTTCTGTGAGTTCTGGTTGTTTTCTTGTTTCTATATCTTTGTTGTCCTTAAGTTTGCTTGTGAGGGGAGGCACAGTGTGTCCACCTATGCCTCCATCTTGACCGGAAGTCAAAATGTATGTTTACAACACTTGGCTATTGTAAATTGTGCTGCTATGAACACTGGGGTGCATAGGTTCTTTTGGATTGGTGTTTCAGGGTTCTTAGGATACAATCCCAGCAGTGGAATTGCTGGGTCAAAAGGCAGATCCATTTTTAGTTTTCTTAGAAAATTCCGTTGTGTTTTCCATAATGGTTGTACCAGTCTGCAATCCTACCAACAATGCACTAGGATCCCCTTTTCTCCACAACCTCTCTAACATTTATTGTTTGTTGCTTTGTTTATGATGGCCATTCTGACTGGTGTGAAGTGGCATCTCATTGTGGTTCTAATTTGCATCTCTCTGATAGCTAGCGATACGGAGTATCTTTTCATGTGTCTCTGGTAAATGCATGGATCAAAAATCTATGGTACATTTACACAATGGAATTCTATGCAGCAGAAAGAAAGGAGCTCCTACCCTTTGCAACAGCCTGGATGGAACTGGAAAGCATTCTGCTAAGTGAAATAAGCCAGGCAGTGAAAGACAAATACCATATGATCTCACCTTTAACAGGAATCTAAACAACAAAACAAACAAACAAGCAAAATATAACCAAAGACACTGAAATTGAGAATTGGCTGACAGTCACCAGAGAAGAGAGGGGAGGGAATTTCAGGTGAAAAGGGGAAGGGTGTACAGGAATAAGTATAAAGCCCATGGACAAAAACTAGAGGGAGGGGTGGAAATGGAAGGGAGGTGGGGAGGGCTGGGGCGGTGGGATGGGTTGGGAGTAAAAGACAGAATACTGTACAAGAACAACAATTAAAATAAAACTTTAAAAAATAAAAAGAAAAAATGTATATTCTTTGCAAACAGTCAAACACAAAATTTTGAAGTAGAAAGTTAAAGTTTTCTGAAATTCTACTTCTTACCCCTTGTCAAGATATGATACAGTTTTTAAAATGAGAGTATAATTAATGCATAAGTGTGTATCAATCTCATCCATTATAAAGGAGTGTGTGTCCATCTCATCCACTGTACAGGATGCACAGTATTTAATTAAATATATCAGAATTTGTTGAACCTATTAAGGAGCAGTTCATGTGTTTTTTAGATTTTGCTTATATAACACAATGTTTCAATAAACATCCCTAAACATATTTCTTTGTTTACTTCTCTGATAGTT
This sequence comes from Anoura caudifer, assembly GCA_004027475.1. NCBI lineage: Eukaryota > Metazoa > Chordata > Mammalia > Chiroptera > Phyllostomidae > Anoura > Anoura caudifer. Next base: position 71,349 of record PVKU01007999.1, read on the forward strand.
TTCTTAAGATAAATTCTTAGAATTTCTAAGTAAATTATATACACACATACATACACACACATACACATACATGCATATATGCATTTGTTTTTGTATAGTTGTGTCCATTCATACTCCTAGGACAGTCATGGAGGAAAAAATGATGGAGTCGTTTGCTTTGTGGTAACTTTGTCAAAAGCAGGTATTGGCAAGCTTTTCAACACTTACCAACTGGGGAGGTTTTTTAAAATGTCAATTTAATGCAATTTTAATGCATTAAAATGTACTCAAAGAATGCATTCTTTGAGTACTGATGACTTTTAATATCTTTTCATGTTTACTGGCCATTTTAGTTCCTTTGTGAATTTCATGATGTCTGTCCTTCTCTACCAGGTTATCTCTTTTTCTTAAAAGACTTTTTTTATACTCATTCAAGAACATGCTTATTGATTTTTCGAGAGGAAGGGAGGGAAAAAGAGGGAGAGAAACATTGATGTGCAAGAGAAATAGCAGTCAGTTGCATTTAGTACATGCACCAACTGGGGACCTAACCCTCAACCTAGGCCTGTGCCATGACCAGAAATTGAACCTGAGATCTTCCGGTTTATGGGATAATGCTCTGACCAAATGAGCCACACTGGCCAGGGCTTAATAGATTTTTAATGGAGGTCATAGGCTCTTTGTCTACTATTACTACACAGTGCTTTTAAGTAGGGGTTGCTCTATTTGAACTCTGAACCACAGCTCCACTACTTCCTAGCTATGAGATATAGGGTAACTTATTTACTACTCTCTTCTGTGCTCTATGGTTTCATCTACAAAATGAAGATAAAAATATCACTTCTTGAGGTACTGAGGATTAAATCATTTGACCTATGTAAAGTCCTCTTCCTGGCACATAGTATATATTCAATAAATGATAACTACATTACCATGCATGTACATGGTAATAAGCGTATGTATATAGAAACATACATGTATATAAGTAATGTGTGTATAAATGCATACATACATATAACATATACAATTTATTACTTTAAAAGGCCCACAAACATTTTAACGATCTCTTCACTCAAAGAGCAACATCAAGATTTGAGGTGTATAGTCTTCCACTATCTGAAAAGTCAAATAAAAATACTGTTTTCTTTCTCCTCTTTTCTAATATCTATTTTCTAAAAATGCTAAACCTGCCTGAGGTTTTAGTCACTATATTTTTCGCACTATAAGACGCACTTTCCCCACCCCAAATTTGGGAGGAAAATGGGGTGCGTCTTACAGTGTGAATGTAGCTTACCTGGTTTGCTGTTGGGGTGGATGCAGCAGGGGAGTGGGGTCACAGGTTATTAAATATTTTACCACATTTTTTGCTTCAATTTTTTTCTCCTATTTTCCTCCTCTAAAGCCTAGGTGCATCTTATGATCCAGTGCATCTTATATTCCCAAAAATATGCTACTTGGTTACAAAATACATGATATTACATAATATGAATTGTTTCTTAAGAGTTCAGATAGTGATGTCCTCCTTAGAGAAGTGTCTGTTCAAGTTCTTTGCCTATTTTTTAATTGGGTTGTTGTTTTCTTGGAGTGGAGTCATGTGAGTTATTTATATATTTTGGAGATCAAACCCTTGTCCGAGGTATCATGGGCAAATATGTTTTCCCATATGGTTGGTTCTCTTTTCATTTTAATGCTGTTCTCTTTAGCTGTGTAGAAGCTTTTTATTTTGATGAGATCCCATTCGTTTATTCTTTCCTTCATGTCCCTTACTCTAGGGAACATATTGGTGAAAATAATTGCTGTGTGGAATATCTGAGATTTGCCCTCAGATTCCATAATAGAAAACTAAAAATGAAACTGCCGTTCTACTCAACAATTCCACTGTTGGGATTATACCCTAGGAGCCCTGAAACACCAATTCAAAAGAACCTATGTACCCCAATGTTCATAGCAGCACAATTTACAATAAACAGCCAAGTGCTAAGTGCCCATCAGTAAATGAATGGATAAAAAAACTATGGTACATTTACACAATGGAATTACTGCAGCAGTAAGAAAGAAGGAGCTCCTGCTTTTTGCAACAGCATGGATGGATCTGGAGAGCATTACAGTAAGTGAAATAAGCCAGGCAGTGAAAGACAAATACCATATGATCTCATCTATAAGTGGAACCTAATCAACAAAACAAACAAGCAAGCAAAATAAAACCAGAGACAGTGATATTAAGAGCAAACTGACAGTAACCAGAGGGGAGGTGGAAGGGGATAATGGGAGGAAAAGGGAGAAGAGATGTTAAGGAAAATGTATAAAGGACACATGGACAAAGCCAAACGGGGTTAGGATCGAGGGTGGGAGGTGGGGATGGCTGGGGTAGTGGGCAGTGGTGGGGGGAAAATGGAGACAACTGTACTTGAACAGCAATAAAAATAATAATAAAAATAATAAATAAAGAGTTCAGACAGTGAAAATGTCTAAAAGATTCTGAGAGGTAGAGCTATAATGTAAAATAAATGTTCTCTTGAATAGAATAAGCACAGACTTAGGTGTTGTGCATAGTCTTTGTCCCCATTATTAGATTTACACTTTCTCTTTCTTCACCTTGTTTGAATATGTTCCCACAGCTCATCATGCTGCAGTGAAAACACACATCTAATCACTCTTGCTCACTGATAAAACTGAGCACTATGGGGTCTGAAATCTGACATATTGCTGATTATGGGAAATTATTTTGCTCCGTATTATATATGTCATATGTAAGCAATCAACACTTTATGCATCTATATTTTTAGAATGCTACCATATTTATTTGTCATGAATTATATTTCTTACCCCCTTATAATTTCAATGCCTACAAATAATATAAAAGCGTTTTGAATTAAAAATCACTAAAGTACTCTACCTACATAAAAATGGTTAAGTTAAAATTCACTTATTAAATATACTTAAGGAATATGCCTCTTCGAAAAAATAGTTAAAACCAATATTTAACTAAAAAATTGAAGGATTAATTTTATTTATTTAAATATTTTTTAAAGACTAGAATGTCCATTTGTATTTGCAAATGGAGACTAATGTATTCTTAAATTGAGTTAAAACTTACCAAATGCAAATACTCAGAGTTCTTAGTAACTGTGGATAATAGAACAACTGAATAGTAAGGTGACTCAGAACTAACCAGAATAGTGTTTCCTGACATACATACAAATAAAGAGGTGAACAATTTAAATATCCAACTGTCAGGTTAAAAAAGCATGGCTATGGCTTTAATGGTATCTCTTCTTGAATCACGAAATAATCAACTGGATTTTTTAATTACTACATTTACTATCAGAAACTACATTTACTACCTTAAGCAATAAGTAATTAGTTACCTATATGATTTACAAAATTCAGTTTTTGGAGATAAAAATTCTAAAAATAATACTAAGTTGTTTATTGAAATTATTTTGAAAGGTTAATAGTCAACCTATTTTAGCTGTTCACTTTACATGAGGTCTTAAGTCAGCTTTAAATAAAATAAAAATCACTATATGACTATGCAAGACTGAGGTTCAGTTCAGTTAGTGATCACAGAAGTACACAAAAAACAACCAAATACAGTTTATAAAAGTAAAATGAACACTGACAACATCTAACTGTTTTTGGAAACAGAAAGAGTAAATGAACTGCTGACATGGCAATCTCATGTCCCTTCTGTTCACGAAATGATGTTTATCTTAAAAAATGAGCTATGTAAAAAACTGTACTACTTAATGTCATGCAGTCAGCAGAACCTTCATTTTGCTTATAAAATTATCCGGAGGCCACAAACCACTGTTACTCACACCAAAGGCATTTTCTAGTTCAATTTCATAGCTGAGAAAATATGAAGAGATCCTCACTGAGGCCTTGTCTTAGGATCCACCATGGTGTAACAATAGCCTCTGAAGTACTGTGACTCAATATGCCCCTTAAGAAAGGAGAAAACCTCATTCACTGCTGTTTTCCAAGGGCATCCCTTAAATAAGTGAGCTGATAAAAAAGAAAGTCTGCATCCTCCTCCTTCAGGAATGCTGTCATTGCTGTGGCAGGTATTCAGAATGCGCTCAAGACTCCTGACTATTGTGTGCCAAGGCAGAGAGGGTGGGAGGAAAAAAGAGAACCTTCTTCTGTATCACTCACAAGTCAATTGTGTTTCTCAGTAAGGCTGAGACTTTAAATGAAGACACACATGAACAACTATTTCTGGGGACAGATGCTTAGTGACCATGCCTTGTTTGTTGCAGTAATCATTAAACATACAGGAAGCATGCAGTACCTGTTTCATGACTTAGCCTATTCTCACAGAAACATCACAAGTAATTTGATGACACTGAATGTAAATACCAAAATATTTAAGAAGGTCAGTGCTAAGAGTTATGTTCAATACATGCTAATAATTGAAGAAAATATTAATTTTATCAAAATTAAACTATCCTTGAATAGCACATTACTTTTTGCATGGCAATGACATACAGAACTGCTTATGTGTTCAACAGACATGATATTTATATTTTAATTCAAAAGCAATTGCTCAAAATTTAGACAGTACACAAAGCTACCATATGAGAATTCACAGGACATAAGAAGATAAGTCTTAATATCATTTTAATTCAACAAATATAAATACATACTGTGTACTGTTTATCAAAAAGTGAACAAGAATAATAATGAAAATTAGGACACCATATGATTTACTTTCCTATTTGAAAAATTTTGAGAAAAATAATTGCAAAACTATATAGCAAATGCTTGGCAGATAATAAACTGAGGAGTGGCCTGGACATTTAGTAAAACTGTATACTCATAAAATAAAAATAATCCAGAGAAAGCTGAGACTTGGAAGGATAGCAATAGAAGAATAAGGAAAGATAATTAAGAACAAAGATGTGTCATTAGAGACCAAGGCTAAGATCACTCATACTCTCTTATTCCCAATCACTATGTACAGATGTGAAAATTGGGCAGTGAAGAAGGGTGACAGGAAAAAAGTTGATTCATGTGAAACTTGGTATTTGAGGAAAACTCTGTGGACATGCTGGACTCCCAGAAAGATGAATAAGTGGGTCCTAGAGCAAATGAAATCTGGAACATCACTAGAGACAAAAATGACAAAACTGAGGCTATCCTACTTTGGGTACCACATGAGAAGGTAGGGTTCTTTGGAAAAGATAATAATCCTAGTGAAAAAAAAGCAGAAAAAAAGACCAAATATGAGCTGGGATGACCCCATAAAAGAAGCTATAGGACCAAGACTACAGCAGCTGAGCTGCACTGTTGAGGACAGAACATTGTGGACATCATTCATTCACAGACTGCCAGGCCTAGGAGTTGACTCAATGGTGTGTAACATACATATATACTAATAAATTATCCATATTCCTCCACTCTACATACACACAGCATCTTTTGCATGTTGCGACTGTGCTAAACACTGGGAGTGTGGACATGAAAAAGATAGCCCCTGTACTAGGGAGACTGAATACAGCAGAAGAACGGTACTAGCAAGATAATGATGATGGTACCTATGTGCAAGGGTGTACAAAAAAGAGAAAACTGCTACAGAAACACTAAATCCTCCAGGATGGATTGGAAAGGGATACCAATCCATCCTGGAGGCACATGGGAAAGCGAGCAGGGAAAGCTTCCCAGAGGAACAGTGACTGAGTATCAGGAAAGACCAGAATGGAGCAGGCATGGGCTTTCAGCACTTAGTGCTTGTGACTGCCTGCTGCCTAGAGGAGCTAGGAGTGAGAAGTTGAGAGTAGGAGTGTAAGAGAAATAAAGGATAGTCATGATCAAGTATAAACAGTAGCAATGCCTACCAAGTTTAGGTTTTAGCTAATGGGGAATGTGTCACCCTGAAAAGTTTTAAGCAGGGGAGTGACAGATCCAGTTTATATTTTAGAGAGACGAGCTTTTCAAAGACAGAAGTGAACTTGAAACAGGCAAGACTAGATGCTGAGACTATGAGGAGACACTCAAGTGTCCTGATAAGAAACAATCAGAAATAATGAGGGGCAGAACAGGAGGATGGAGACAAGAGGATGGTACTTAAAACTAGCTGTTAAATCAGGTAGGTTACAGAGAATCTTGGTTGTCTCCATCCCTTCTCATTGAGTTGGGGTACAGAAGCAAAAAGAACTGATTTGGAGCTGAGAGAAAGAGATGACAAGTTTGCTCTTGAACTTGCTAAGTTGAAGAGGCCTGAGGAATGTTCCAGTGGAGGTATCTACCAAGAAGGTAGATGAAAGATTTGAAGCTCAGCTTAAAGAGACTAGGCTGTAGGCATAGATGCTGGAGGCACCACTCAGTCTTACATGAGTGGATGACTCAGAGAAAGTTTGAGGGAAGATCAATAGAGAGAGGCAGTACAAACAGGAAAATAAGCCAACCCGTGGAAGAAACTTAGGGCGACCAATTAGTGAGATTAGTGATACCAAGGAAAGACAGCCTCAGGAAGAGGGTTCAACAACTGGGAGCAATACAGAGATATGGACTAGTGAAAGGAGTACATTGATCAGATCCCCAATTATATTATACCTCAGAGGTGGCTTTGGTGAGAATAGGTTCAATGGAATGGTGAGGGTGCAGGTAGACCTTAGGGGTGAGAAGTCATCTGAGAAGAGAGGACAGGTAGGACTAGTTTGGAATCTAAGGGATAACAAAGATGACTATTTCAAAAGCTGTGTTGTTAACAGAAGAGTGATGGGGAGCTTAGTTATTAGAAAGAAATTGTGATTTATAGTTAGGGTCACCAGGGTTTCCGGTTTAGTGTCTAATGTCCTAGGCATCCCCACCACCCCTTAACTCTCAGGAGGTAATAATTTGGTTATCTTATGACAGTTAAAATTTAGAAGATTGTAACAAGTATTATGTGAAAATTATATGCAAGGCATTGAGTCAGATATTTATGTGGACATGACTGAAACTGTTTCCAAGGAGCTTAAAAATTTAGGATGTGCACAAATATGTGTGTGCATGTGTGTACATACATGGCCTACTGTAGAAGAACTCTTTTATTTCTGAATATATGTATGGTATTGGTAAACTGTTTCCACAAACATTTGTTACAGCAGGTTGGGCCTTTCTTTGCCAATGAGAAAATTTAGAAACATTATAGACAAGGAGAGGTGTCCCAAATGAGAAAAGGAAGGCGGTCACTGGATGCCTTCCATCTTGGCCATCTTAGACAGAAGGTGGAGGTGGGCCACCCAAGGAGGAGAAGCAGTAAATCATGCTGGTTGACAGAGCTCAGGCTCTTTTTGTCTAGTCCTCCTAGGACTGGGGTGAAAGGGTGGGGCAGTGACATTCAGTTCTGCTAAGAGCTGTCAAACAAATTTGAAACAGACCTGGAACTAGTTCACCATAAGGCTAAGAACCTAGTAAGGGCAATATCTGATACCATGTATTGTTATTTGAGTGGAAAATAAAGAGATTTTGTTGGAAAATCATTCTGATATCTGCCCTATGGAATCTGAATCTTTCAGTCACTACTCTATAAAAATATTAAGTACCATATGATTTTACATTTAATAGGAACTTTAACAATAAAACAAACAAACAAGCAAAATATAACCAAAGACACTGAAATTGAGAACAGGATGACAGTCACCAGAGGGGAGAGGGGAGGGAATTTCAGGGGGAAAAGGGGAAGGGTTTACAGGAACAAGTATAAAGGACACATGGATGAAAACTAAAGGGGGGGAATGAGAGGGAGGTGGGGAGGGCTGGGGGGGTGGGCTGGGATGGGAATAAAAGACAGAGAACTGTACATGAACAACAATTAAAATAAAATT